>OZ005658.1:95274138-95511638 GCA_963930645.1 Salticus scenicus
TGACAGGCATGACAAAAAAAAAGAAAAAAAAAAAAGGCATATTTTTAGCGATTTATCTTTATCAATCAATCGATCTGAATTGCTACATGTTCGCAATTCAGAAATTTTAATTTATACAAACAGAACTTTTATCTGATATATAATTTAAAAAAAAGTTACATTAACATTAAGTGCCAAATCTCCCATTTTGGGAACTTTTGATTAAGATTTTTTTTTTTTTTTTTTTTTTTTTTTTTTTCTCTCTCAACAAGTAATTAAGATAAATGCAATTTTTTTTTTCTCTTTGAATATTAAAGTGCCTAGATTTGTTGGTATTTTTTTTCAAAAGTTTTGTAATATAAATTCTATTTTCGTTTTAATAATTCAAGTAAAATTGCCAATTTTTAATTACATTAAAAAAAAAAAAAAAAAAAAAAAAATCACCAAAAATAACTCTTTTGAGTGCAGGAGTTTAAAAAAACGTTAAATATGAAAGAAAAAAAAGTTCGTTTCTCAAATTATAAAAAATAAAGGTCAAGAAAATTAATTTAAAATGGTTTTGCAGTTCATGTACATCTGTTCTACCCAAGTCTACCATTTTGCAACCATATACAGTCGGCTGCAAAATTATTCGAGCACTAGCCAATAATTCCTATATTTAAAAAGTACACTTAAGACTGTTTTGCTAAGTAAATCCTTGTCGAATCATGTTCTTAGATTGATTAAGAACATGACTCGACAAGGATTTATTTAACAAAGCTGTATTAAGTGTACTTTTTTTTGGCAAGGATTATTGCTAGTGCTCGAAAAATTTTGCAGCCGACTGTAATATCTTCTAAAAAATAAATAAATAAATAAATAAAAATAAATAAATAAATAATTATTTAAACAATATGATTAAAGATCCATATTCAAACACAAAACATACGAAGATTAAATTTTTTTCGGTGAGATTTATTGAACGGCATTTAATGGGAAAAATAAATAAATATATAAAAAGATATTTAAAAGCGTTACAGACATGACAAGCGTAAAAATTTAGAATTACCTTTTGCTTAATCATTTTTAAATTTAAATACAGTTCTCGCCGCTTATTAAAATCACATCTGAGCCAAAGTGATTTTATTAAGCGGTTGATTTTTATATCCGGCGAACGTTCCTGCCCTTAAGGAGAATGTGTTACTTCCCTGAATTTCGAAAGAAACTTCAAAAGGTAACGAATAATATAATTAGTAAACAATATTAATTAATTTTTGGTAGATAATTAACTAATTGTTTCTTCGATATAAGTAAATTAAACGCATTCTAAGTTCCCGTGCACTTTCGTTAGAGGAAATTCATCATTACTTTACCCAAAGTTCAAGCTGTTCTTATAAATTTAAAATCTTTCCGTTTAAACCTCATGAATTATAGTAATTTGAAAATAAGAACTAGAAATTGCCTTCTAATAATTAGGGGAAAAAAATCATTTCAAATCAAACTTTTATTTTATTACTGCGCTTTTAAAAATACGTTCCTTGAAATTGTTACGGAGATAAGTTGCGGGGCGTGTTTAATTTGTAACTGTGCTGCAAGTATAAAATCTTGAACAATGAGCGATAACGGAGGGTTTGTTGTGATTTAATTTATTTTTTTTATTAAAAAAAAAAAAAAAAAAAATCACAATGTAAATAAAATTTTTTTTTAGTATGCATTTAAATGATATTTTTGGCTGCTGAGAAGATATTTTTGAGTTGATTAACCGGCGATGCTGATTTTATTAGGCGGCGGTTTTAAAAGTAGTTTGCTTTGATTTGATTCCGGTCCTGGCGATTTGATCAGATTAAGCGGCTGATTTTATTAACCAGTGATTTTATTAAGTGGCGGTTACTGTATTCCTTTTTAATTAATGATACAAAATTATTTAACATATATATGCCATATTAATAAGTATGTTTCATATGTTTTTTATCATGAAAAATTAAAAAATAGTTTAAAAAATGGTCCACTGTTGCATGAAATTAACATTGCATGAGTTTTTTTTTTTTTTTTTCCTTTCTTTATGATACTGTAATCTTATCATATAAATTTCTACTGGAACGAGTTATTTCAAAATTTAAACATATATCTCTATCTGGTAGCCAAATAGTTAGAGTTCTTGCTTTCTGTTGATAGGTGCAGGGTTCGAATCCTGATTCAGGCCTGGATGTTCGAAATTCACTCTAAGTCCCTGTCTAATAAGCTTCGTGTGTTTAAAATGAAGTAGAGCGACACACTGTACGGAGATATTTCAGCTTTTTTAGTTACTATTCTTTTACGATGTGTAATACTCTTATGAATTATGATCCTCTCCGTGTAGGATTAAAATTGTGATGGCATGTTTCCTGACCACCTCTAGGATGGAGTCCTAGACTGTCGCCAATTGCCCATTGCGCAGTACTAGTGCGACGTGAAACCCGATCAACCAACCAATCAACCAACATGTGAATTATGAAATAATATTTAAAAAATCTGGTTTGAAACAACCACACGACTTCCATTACCCGCTATTACATGTATTATACGCATTTTTGAGAGATAATGTGATCAGAAAACATAAAAGTGATCTAAAGAGAAAATCGTTAGAGCCGTTTTTGAGATACCAACTTTAACAAAAAATCAATTATTGACCGAAAAACAATAATTACATACAAAAGGATATTTAAAAGTGAGTTAAAATGGCGAGTTTGAAAAAAATCCGTACAACCGTTTTTAAAGGAACGCCTTTGCGAGGCCTGAAATTGAGCTATTTATACTGGACGCCTATCAATTTTACTGAACTAACCAACTATATCATTCGAAAGGACATCTAATAGAGTGTTTATATAGCAAGTTTGAAGAAAATCGTTAGAGCCATTTTTGAGATACGGACTTACGGTCCCACTTCCGGTTTCCGATTTCCGACTTCCGGTTTTTCAATTTTCACCAAAATTTGGAAATTTCATCTGTACACCAAACGTATTTCAATTCTAAAGTTTCGTAGCTTTATCTTTATTAGTTTCTGAGCTATAATAGCCAGAAGATTCTCCACATACATACACACATACATACACACTGACCAATTGCCAAAAACCACTTTTTTGGACTCAGGGGACCTTAAAACGTGTAAATCAGGTGAAAACCCGATATCGAATTTTCAGACCGAATACAATACTTCCATTACCTACGGTAGTAGGGTAATGGAAGTAAAAATATATGTATGATAATCTGTGAGAAAAAATAATGAAATTGAATCATAGATGCATGCATGTACAAACTTTTTCATTTTTCTATTAAACGTTTTATAAATACAACAAATGAAGAACCATTATAGAGACTTGGCAAATAATATAGGAAAAATTTATTACTATGATTACAGAATGGAAGTAAAGTATTTCAATCTGCCGCAAATCCTTGAAAATATCTGTTTATGAAATAATTAAAAGTTTTTAAAGTAGTTATAATTTGAACTTTATTAGCATAATCGCTATTATTATTATTCTTGTTGCTATTATTAGGACTGAGGACTATTAGTCTCAATCTATGGATTTATACGATACCAGTTTTACGATAGTTGGACATTTATCGAAATGGGAAATTTACCGAATATATAATTGAATAATTTGAAAACAATGTTATAAAAAAAAAAAAAAAAAAAAAACTAATAGTCCTCCGTACTAAACTAAATTCGTCTTTTGCCGGAATTTCATCAAAATCTTTCTTTTCTTTTCTTTTTCTTTTCTTTTTTTTTTTTTTTAAAAACAAAAGAAAATTAATAATAATCAGTTTCGAAACGGACAGCATAGAAAAAGTTTTATTTTTTATTTTTTTTTATATGATTTTGAATTAGGAAATAAAAAGCTAGTATGCAAAACGAAATGGAAAATAAAACAAAAAATCTGAGTTTGAGTTGGTATTTTTTTTTTTTTTTTTACACATAATTTTTGTCTAAAAATTTTCATTAGAAATTTGTACACGATTCTTATTTATTTATTTTCCCAAAAAACTTTAATATGGCATTATAAGACAAAATTTCGTATAAATGCACGTAATGAAAATTTTTGTTAGTTGTCCCCCCTCCCCCCCCCCAAAAAAAAGGGGGGGGGGGAGGAATACTTATCGATTACTATTCTCCTGTTTATTATTATTATTATTATTAAGAGGACTTGGTACATTTGATTTGACATTACTGAAGGTTTCATATAAAAGTTTATATTTCAATTTGATATTTATAAACTGAACTGCGTTTTTATGGTTTTTGAAATATTTTTTACAGATTTGAAATCTTTAAATTGCGTTTTCTCTGTTTGCATTTTTTCATGAGTTCATAATATTCTACAGATACAACTTCTACAGATATTTCAGAAAAGATTATATATTTTTCGGAGATGGTTAATAGAACCTACTTACAAGAAATAAAGAGGGATTTTGTAATATCTTTTAAAGAAATAATATTAAAACTAAAACTAAACTAGTATGTTGTGGCCACCACAAGACTATCTAAGATATTTTCCTATACAAATTCACTCAGTAATAAAAAAAAAAAAAAAAAAAAAAAAAAAAAAAAAAAATACGATTTTGTTTTAAAGTTTTTTTATGCGATGCCCCCACATGCACAATTTTTTTTTCTAATTAACTACTTACTATTATCAATAATTCATATTAATTTTACAATCACAGGTTAATAATAACTCTCATCATGTACATTTATACGAAATTTTGTCCAATACTGCCATGTTAAAAAGTTAGAAAAAATACGATCACAGCGCCACCTGTTGAGCGATTGATCCCCAAATCTAATCAGCACCACTTTATGTCAGGGGCCAACTAAATACCAAGTTTGGTTAAATTTCGTTTAAAAAAAAAGTACGATTTTTTTTTTCTAAGGTTTTTTTCGTTAAAAGTAAAAAAAAAAACCGATAACTTTGTTTCAAATTATCACAGATTATTTGTTCAACTATTCGTTTTAAAGGTAATGACGAGACCTTTCGAAAGATACCCATCTTGAAAATTTACTCCCCTCGAGGGGGGACTTCCCCCCCAGGGGGGTGGCGAGGCTCCTACACATACAAAAAATGTTTCCCAGTTGACTATCTCTATTTTAAACAATTCTTGTAAATTTCATAATGATTACTAAAAAATATTTCTCTTTATGCACATTTATACAAAATTTTGTCCTATATCACCATGTTAAAAATTTAGAAAAAGCGGGATGGCAACGCAACCTGTGAAACAATTTTTACCAAAAGTTGATAGGCACTAATTTATGTCAAGGTGCAACTACATACCAATTTGTGTGAAATTCTGTGCAGTAGTTCCTGAGATACAGTTGCCACAAAATTTTGTCACACACACACACACAGACAGACAGACATTTTCTAAAAATTGTCAAATCGTGTTCTAGATCTCTCAAAACGTGTAAATCCATCAAAAACCCGAGGTCGAAAATTTTTACGAATCCAATACTTTCTTCTATTGAATATAGAAGAAAGTAAAAAAAACCCTATGCTTTTTTTTCCCCTCCAAACTTTTACATAGATATGCACTTATTATTATTTTTTTTTTTTCTTTCTAAAAACTAATAAATAAATTGTGAAACCAATAATACCTAATTGTTTTAAGTAGTTTTTGTTAAATATCCAAAACATATACTAAGTCTTTTCTTAAATATTCGTAGAAGTTTTAGTATTTTAAGTATCATGAATTCATTAAAAAGTACAAATTGAGCTAATGCTATTTAAAAGATTTCAAATCTGTAAGAAATCTATTAAAAACCGTACGAATTGTTGGCTAAATATATATTTTATTGAACAAAAATTATATATTTCAATTTATAAATATTAAATGGAAATATAAGCTTTTATGTGAAAGCTTCAGTGGAGCTAAGTCAAAGGTGACAACTCCCCCCCCCCTCCTTATGAAATTTAGTCACTCACACATAATAATAATAATAATAATAATAATAATAATATTAAAAGTAAAATTAATAAACAAATAAAAATAAATAATAAAACAAAATAAAAACTTGGTATTAATTTAATATATAGAGAGATTTTTTATTTTATTTATTTATTATTATTATTATTACCACGTTTTTATTAACTTCGATTTTTGTTTGTTTGTCCGGCACAAATCTTGCAATCGATTTTTAACTAACTTCCCTACTAGCTGGACTTTGAAACTTTCAGAATAGCGCAGAACCCGATGACAACACAATACTTCGAAGCCCGATTTTCGAATTTTGGATTAGTTTTCTTTTAAATAATTAAAGTATGAAAATAATAACTTCCCAATAGCTTTAAAAATAGTCATTAAAGTATTAGCTATAATTTAATTGTTGCCAAAAAATTTTTTACGAGTTCATTTTCTTTCGACATAAAAATAAATACATTTAATTAAACGCGAACGTTAAATATTGTGAAAAGTTAAATTATGCATCTCACAAAAATTGACGTCATTATAACTTTAAAAATTTTATACGCATTGATAAAGTGCTAATGTAATTCTATAGCTATGATTCAACAGACAATTTAAAACATGGTATGCAAAAAGTTTTTTATCTTATAATTATTTGTATTATTATTATTATTTTTATCAAATAGGTATGTATCAGGGCTATAGTTGGAAATTACTTGAATGTCTTTTCAAGTTCTGTAGTGCATTTTTCTTGGGTTAAATTTAAATATATTATGTGTTTTCTATACAATTTATAAGTAATATACAGGAATACTCAATATTAGTCAAATGTATTTGAAAGAATGGTCTGGGGAAAATTTTTCTAAATAATGTTAAACTAACGTTTAAATTTAATAATGTTCTTAAATGTTTTATGAATTCAACTAAAATATTCAAGCAACTGCAAAATTCAAATTCGTTCAATTATTGTCTACAGTATTCATTATCTACCAGTATTGAAATTTTAATAGAAAGTGTGAAATAAGTAAAAGATAAAATATATTGTGTGAACAAAAAATATACTTTAGGATATATGTCGTATATTTTGTGAATTAAACATTTTTCTAAAACTAGTATGTTGTGGTCGTCACATAACTTTATTCTATATTTTCCTATACAAATTCACAAAGTGCAAATTATTTATTAGATTTATTATTTATTGAAATTATTTTAAAAAATGTGCACTTTTGTGTATTTTAACACTAAAAAATTATACAACAATAAAATACAATGAAAAAGGTGGAGGTTGGGTGGGCAGATGATTGATTACGGAGGATGGTGGTGGTGTTTGACTGGATGGTTCTGTGGGATTGTGAAATTATATAATTATTAAAAAGAAGAAGAAGAAGAAATAGAGCAGAAGGCCTGTTGCATTTACTTTGTATTAAAATATTTTCCCTTAAAATGTTCAATTTCTTCTTTATTGAGTAATCAACTATTCTTAAAATTAATAATCAAACACTAAACACATGATAATCAATCAATAAATAAATATCCATATTGCTGTATAGTATCATTATTCTTCATCTGTTACGTACAACTAAAGCCTTGAAATATTTTACTTGTTTTAGTCCTTGTGACTCCAAATGCATCATCCTGTGAGTAATATTTGCTTTTTATGGTTGTTTTTCAGTTTGATTCTCTGATTTCTTGAAATAAATAGTTTATTCCACTTTATTCTTCGTTTTTAACTTCAATTAATTTCTAGTACGGTAGGTTGCCAGTTAGCAATTTGCTATTATAGCTGCTAACGAACGAAATCGTACATTAGTGCTCAACTGTACTGTGAAAAAGGTCACCCCTGACGAGTTTTTTCACCGTTCTGAGCTTGTCCTAATTCAAAAAATATTTTGTTTAAAATACTGTCTTAATTGTTTATTTTTTCATTGGTTGTTTGTATCTTTTGATTTGAGTTTCATGTCATTTTTACTAACCGGCAAAATTATAAAAATTGCAACTAACAATCTAGGAATAAATTTATGGTTAGATTGAAGTCAAATTAATTAATAAATCAATAAATCACAAATAAATGTTTCACTAAATCACGATCAGTTTCCCCAGGTTATTTAAATTTGTTGTAATTTCATTATTAGTCTTATGAGGTTTCAGAGTTTCAGTGCTTTTATATCTGTTGCTTGACTTTTACTACGATTTAACTCTCTCTCTCATTTAACTCTCTCTCCCCCCCCCTCTCTCTCTCTCTATATATATATATATATATATAAATTAAATTCAACATAAATGACAATAATTAAATTTGTATAAAAAAGGCGCTCAAAGCATATATTTAAATAAAGATAAGTGATGACATGAAAGTGAAATGTAATAAACAACAAGAAAAGTTATTTAACAATGTTAATAAACAAGAAAATTAGTTAAAGTTAAACACTATTTAAGCCAAAAAATTAAATTATGCTGTGCAATTCTCTTCAGCATGTGGGAACACAGCTATTAATAACCATGTAGTACTAGCAGGTTTCAAAAGATATGTAGGCTAGCATACTCCAATTAGATTTCAAACTGAATAGTTATGAAAAACTTAAAATTGTAAAAACTGAAAGAAGATTATAAAAGTATTTCTATTTCTTGAAAAGTAAATATTGAAATTTGAAAACATATATTACAGCTCAATGAGGTAGGTTCGGGTGGGGTATGTTTGGCTAGCATTTTCATATAAAAATCTATTTAATTAAGCTTTATTATAAACAGCTTTTTAATTTCATTAAGCTGTAATGTATGTTTTCAAATTTCAATATTTACTTTTCAAGAAATAGAAATACTTTTATAATCTGCTTTCAGTTTTTACAATTTTGAGTTTTTCATTACTATTCAGTTTGAAATATAATTGGAGTATGCTAGCCTACATATCTTTTTAAACCTGCTAGGTTATTAATAGCTGTGTTCCCACCTGCTGAAGAGAATAGCACAGCATAATTTAATTTTTTGGCTTAAATAGTGTTTAACTTTAACTAATTTTCTTGTTTATTAACATTGTTAAATATTTATTTATTTTGATAAAAGTGAAAAAAAAAAAAGAATCGTTAACTTTGTTATAATTATAAATCTATTTGTTAAGAGTTTAATTTGCAAATGTTCGAATACTGTCCCTCTTGTCTTACACCTTAAACAACTGTTGCAATTTTTAATTTTTATAGAATTGCATCATAGCAAAAAGTTGTGTGAGTGTCACCCCAGATTATTTCTTGCAAATTACGCCTTATAATTACTACATATCTCCTTTATAAGTAGAACAGACGCATCTAATTTATTACATTACACGAAGCAAATGTTAGAGTTGAAACAAAGAATTACTCTCCGAACTGGCATCGATTTGTTAGGAGATGTTGGAGAATAAGGTATCCCAATTGGTTGTTTTTCGTGCAGCGAAGTGATGACGCGATGTACTGGACGGATTTTTCTAAATAATTTATTATTTTAAAGATTAATTGATTTAAAAAATTATTCGAGCAAACATTTCCTACAGTGTAAATAGTGTATTGTTTTTCTGAAAAATTATGATTCAAAGTTACTTCTATACACTGAGAAAAAATTCTGTGACTGACTTATAGAAACTAAATTGTTTCTCTAGTAAATATAGTTCCATATCATCCTTATAAATTCTTGTTCCCTTTGATGTTAGTGAGTTCTAAAAACCCCTATTAGAATTCTAGATCGTTTTCCTATATTATCGTGGTCAAACTTATACGTATATATTTTTTTTCTCAATGTAAATATGTCTATACTGTAGTTTTAACAAGTGCAATATTTTTCTTTTGGATGTTGGTATTCTTAAAAAAAATTTTGAAATAGAGTATTACAACGTAAGAAAATTAAAAAAAAAAAAAAAAAAATCATGAAAAGCTTTTCCACTGTGTAGTTTTAGGATAGTTGTTTTCTGAAAATTTATCACTCAAATTGGCCTTTTGAAAATAAATCTGAAGTGCATTTTTGACAAATTCGATAATTAAAGGCCTCGCAGCGTTCTAAAAATTTTATGCTCATTTTATAATATTGCCACCACCTTTCTAAAACCGTACTTTTTAACACTTTCCAACAAGGTTGAAAAGTGTTAGTGACTTCGGATTGTCTGTCTGTCCGCACTCTATAACTCCCGTAAATATTCATGGAATTTCTTGAAATTGATATATGTTATTCAAGTTCATTATCGTATGTTCCTTATTAAAAATGGAATAAATATATGAAATGGTTCGTGTACAGGGACACCCAAAAGCATTGTGTTCTATGAGAGGTATTTCTATAAACCACATTTTAATACTTTTATTTTCCACAAATATAAATGAAATTGAAATATGTTATTCAAGTTCACTATCGGATGTTTTCTATAGAAAAGGGAATAAATACCACTACTGGTATGCGTACAGGAACACATGAAAGTATTTCAAAGCATTGCGTTCTATGAGAAGTATTTCTATAAACTAAATTTTAATAACTTTATTTTGCACAAATCTAAATGAAATTGAAATGTGTTATTCATAGTCTTAAAACAGTGCTTTCTACAATATATAGTATGATTAGCATTAGATTTACAGGGCCACATAAAAATATTTAGTTACATTAAGTGCTACTATTGAAAATTTTCTTCAATTGCATTTTATTTACATTAAGCGTTTTTAACACTTTCTAAAAATTTTTAAGTGTTACTATAATTTCAGTTTCTGTATCTGTCTGTCCAACTGTCCATATGTCTATATGTCCGTCTGCCTGCCCTAGCGTCCGAAATTATTATCATAATTTAAAAAAAAAATGATATGTTATTCAAGTTTACTATGGAATGTTCTCTATTTAAAATAGCATTAAGATGTCCTGTACAACTGGTTTGTGTACAGGGACACCCGAAAATGTACCAGAGCTTTGCGTTGTAGGACAGACATTTTTATAAATCACGCACTGAGAAAAAAATTATACTGCCCTCAGTGCCCTCATCTAGAACGAATAAATGGTCATTTTCAAAATCCCTAAACTAGAAATATAGGTTTCCGAGCTATGCGTATAAGGCGTGTCAATAAACTGATTAGACGAAATGATCGAGAATTTCCAGTCTATACATTTCTAGATGGGGAAACGATTTTCTGAATATTCTGAATCCTTTTCAATGCAAGAAATTTTTGCTTGATTTCTAGAATTGCGTCATAAACCAAGATTATAGTCGCTAAAACTCGACTCTTATATTCTAATATTTTTGTAGAGATTTTTAAATAAGTTTGACCTCGATAATATAGGCAAACGCTCTAGAATTCTAATAGGGGTTTCTAGAACTCGCTTTTCTAGGGGACTAGAATTTATAAGGAAGAATTACAATTTAGATTATAGATGTCAGACACAGAATTTTTTTCAGTGAATTTAAATAACTTCCTTCTGTAAAGATCATAAAGAAATTGACATTTATTGTTAATATGCTAATGTTTTGTATGGAATATAATAAGGTTAACTTTGAGATTTACAGGGCTACATTAAAATATACATATTCATTAAGGGCTTCAATTAAAATCTCTAAGTGCTATATTTTCTTTTGCGTTAGGCATTTTTAACAATTTTTAAGAATAATTGTGAATTCAATTAGTCTATCTGTATGCCTTTCAGTCCTTCTGTCCGTCCGTTGTGTGATAACGTAGGCAAAGAACAATGAATGTTATACGACACAACAAATTACATACAGTTGGAAAGTGTTAACAATCGATGCGTACCGCAAGCTTTTTCACTCTCGTTAAATGTACTTCTAGTTCTGAATGTTAAAAAACATTAAATTTATTAAAAACTAGCAGGTCTACCTGGCGTTGCCCAGGTTAAAGTGGTGTTTATAGAATTTTGAAACCAATAAAAGAACTGAACAAAGATGTAAAATGGAAAGACAAATACACGAAAAACATTTCCCGAAGTCTTTAATAGAAAATACCTATATAATATTTCTCTAACGAGGACCAGTTCCAATTATTTTTTGTCGAAACGATACGATACGCGAGGATAAAAAAAATAATATTTATACATGGACAATATTTAAGCACGCGGACTTAGCTCAATGGACTAATAAGAAAAAATGAGGACATCTGTCTGATGCGATTATTTTACGAAAGAATGCATTTTTAACAGTTGTTTCTTCAGAATCTTTGCAAGCGTAATTTTAAACCTAGCAATATTTTAAACATATATAAAGAATATGAACTTTTGTGCCATGAATTGACTTAAAAACACAATCATAAAAAATATAATCAAAATAGGAATTATTTTATTTTATTTTATTTACTTATTTAATAATAATAATAATAATAATAAAAAGTCATCCCCAAAATGACGACAAAAAATTAAAAAGAGTTGTGGGTGTCCTATATTAAAACTGTATTGCCCGGTATTGCCTGTGGAAGTATGAAAATTGGGTCGTGAACCATGAATTTTATTTGGAAACCTTTCTTTGAATGATTTTGGTTTCACTACTGTACAATATTAATTTGGTTTTAATAATAATTTGGCTTCTGGTAAATTAAAATTTTAATTAGGTGGGGAAATTGGTATAACATTTATGAGTTTGAAATATTAAAGGTAAATAATAAAAGAAATAAAATGCGAATATTTCGCACGGGTTTGCTAGTTACAAATAAATAAATAAATATAAAAATTACAGATTTAGTACAGCACTCCCTTTAGCGAACTTAAATATTTTTGGCCATTTTTGCGATGAATTGAAATGGCTATCGCAATTATATAACTAAAGTCCTTGGCGAGAAACGTGCCAAATTTCAAATTCTGCCAAAGGGGTCCGATACTAAATATGTTCCACGCAGGGAAAACAAAATTGCTGTAAAAATAAATAAATAAGTAAATACATAAATAAATAATAAATAGTAAATATTAATAATAATAGTAAAATCCAAATTATAATTATTTAAAATTAAGGTGAGAATATAAAAGAACCTCATAAGTTACAAATACAGCATCAATAAAAACGAAAAACTTTGTTTCATTGTAGAACAGAAAAGTACTACTTAATTAAATAAACATTTTTAGCTAATGCCAAATATCTCTACATGTCCTCATTAACATTTTAATCTTTAATTGATTTTTTTTTTTTTTTTTTTTTCAGTTTCTTAAAGTTTACTTTTACGCGCACTGCATCTGCACATATTTGTAAGTTATTTTCAAGAAACTTGGTAACAATATTGAATTTAATGTGTGCAATGACTTATTCCTCAAATTACCATAGTACTTCTAATAATTGCATATTATATTAGCATTCAAATAAAAAGTAGTATTTTTTAGAAATACAAATTTAATAAATTTTTAAAATGCTTAATTTTTTTTTTAATGTTTTAATTTGAGGTGTAAGTCCAAGAAACAACCTTTTTCGCACAATTATCAATTATATTTTTGCTTCTAGACGTAATGCTTTTGCCACAATCTTTCGCGCACTGACCACATATGTCACTTTTTGCTTATGGAAGTTTAGTCAAACTAATTTAATTTATTTGGCAAAATTAAAAAAAAAAAAAAAAAAAAAAAAAAAATTGTAATATATTTATATGAAATCAAACTCTCAGTGGTAAAAGTTTCAAAGTAATATGAATCATAAAAAATCTGAAGGGACTGCACTCGACTTTCCGAACATTGACTAATTAACAGTTTTGTTGATAAAGTAAAGAAAGAGGAGTTGTTAAACAAACAAAAGAGAGAAAACCATAATAGAGTGTTTGAGTATTTTTCTCCATATATTACATGATGTTTTTTTAAAGCTACTGAACTTTGGGCCCATAGATCATAATGATAAAGCATTTTTCGTTGTGTCCCTGTAAAAACCTGTAAATGCTAGATTCACCAAAATGCTTATAGTTAGTGCAACAGTGATTTAAAATATTCATGTAAATTTTCAGTTCAATTGAATAAGGCGTTCAGATGCTATCGCACTTTTAAAAATTGGGTCCCATAGGCCATAATGACAAAGAGTTTTTCTTTGTGTCCCTGTAAAAAACTGTAAGTGCTAACTTCACCAAAATCTATACAGTTGGTGCAACTGTGACCTATAACATGTGTAAAAATTTTTTGCTCAGATTAATAAGGCGTTTAGACGCTATCACACTTTTAAAAATTTGGTCCCATAGGCCATAACGATAAGGAATTTTTCCTGGTGTCCCTGTAAAAAAACTATAAGTGCTAGATTCACCAAAATCAATAGGGTTCGTACTATGGTGACTTACAATATACGTACCAACTTTCAGTTTATCCGAGCAAAGCATTTAGACGCTAGCGTGTTCACTCACAGAAATACACACACACATACACACATACACACACATACATCATCGCAAAAATAGTGAAAACGGACTCGGGGGACCTCGAAATGTATAGAAACATCAAAATCTCAAACTCGGATTTTTGACATGATTACAATACTTTCCTCACTATAGTGTTCGGAAAGTAAAAAGAGAGCTAAAGTAATTTTTATTTTGGTAAAATTGTGTTACAAAGAATTAGGTAAGACACATTAAAAATTGAAAAAATATTGAAGCAAATATTTCCTTTCTCTGTGATTTTAGGCTAGTTCTTTCCTAAAAATTAGGATTCAAATTGGCTTTTAAGAATAAGTTTATTCTGAATTTTTAACAGTAGTCGAGTAATCGAAGTAATATATTAATAGAGAGAGAGAGGGGGGGGGGGGGGAGGGAAGAACCTCGATTATGTTTTTTAAACAGAAACTGTTGGAAACTTACAGATGTTTGGGATATATATTTCAGTACACGTCCAGATATGTTTTACAGTGTAGATTTTCTCGTATATCAATATATGAACAAATGAGGTGTATGCCAAACCAGAGCAATTCATTGAAGACTTTCCTTAATAAACACTACAGCATTAATATACGTCTATTGGAGCATAAAATAAATAGAGTATAAATGCATAACCTCGGATTGTATTACGAGATCATTCACATATTCTAATTAAGGACTTGGTACATGAATAACTTATAAATTATGAGCTTGTTTTTAATAAGCTATTCTAATTTGACTTATTGAGTTCGAAACATTTCCATATTAAAATAATTACTAAGGACGTTAATATACATACGTCCAAGCATGAAATTACTGAAGCATAAACGCATAACACCTGAAAGTATGACAAGAGCGATCTTATTAATCATAATTAATGTCATAAGTACCTACACGTAAGCGTGTCCAAAAAACAATCTATTTCAATCAGGACAGTCAAGTACTAAACAAATGGAATTAGAAAATGAACACATACAGGAATACGTGAATGTGGAAACTTTAGCTCACAGAAAAAAAAAAAAAAAAAAACACTTAATGTTACATTGTTCATTTTTATACCGTTATGTTAGTCTTTTCATTGAAATTGCTACTTTCGGGATTTTTTTTTTTTTTCAATTTTCGTTAAAAGAAAATGAAATAAAAAAACAAAATAAAATAGTGAGTTTAAAAAAAAAAAAAAAAAAAAAAAAAAAAAGATTTTGATAAAATTCTGGCAAAAGCAGAATTTAGTTTAGAACGGAGAACTATTAGATTTTTTTTTTTTTTAATTATTATTATAATATTGCTTTCAAATTATTCAGTTACATTTTCGATAAATTTTAGATTTCGATAAATGTCGAACTACCGTAAAACTGGTTTTGTAAAAATACGCAGATTGAGACTAATAGTCCTCAGTCAAATTTTTTTTTTTTTTTTTTTTTTTTTTTTTTTAGTATAAAAAAAAAAAAAAAAAAAAAAAACTTTCGGAAGTAGCGTTCCGATAAGAGAAAATTAAAAGAAATTCTGATCACATTTTTCAAATTACAACTCACTTTAGCTCTTTTTGTTTTTAACTGCGCATCTAGTTACAATATATATGTTAATAAAATGCAGTGCATGGAATAATATATTTTTCATAACATTTCTAATGTATTTTATCTTTTGCAGTGCAATCCAGGATTAGGTGCTAGTGTTATGTACGATCTTCTATATAATCCTCCCAAGAAACTGATGCTCCTTGGAGGTTGCTCCATCGTCTGCTCCACCATTGCAGAAGCCGCCAAAATGTGGAATCTGGTTGTTGTGAGTACACTAATGTTTTGAAACTTTCTTCTTAAATGAAACGAAAATTTGATGATCATATTGAATTTTGATCACAGCAATTTATTTTAATTAAATTTGCATCAATAATAATACGCTTTGTAAAAAAAGAAACCCCAACACTAAAATTTAATAAATTACTACTACTACTACTGCTAGGGTTCACGCCAGCGAGGCAACATAGTCACATGTATGCCAAATCACCAACAAATATCGCCAAAATATTTTTATAAACCAATTATTTTGCATTTTTTTTTATTTCTATATGAGAGGGCCAGAGCTAGGTTATGGCACGGGCACACGGGGCACTGTCCCAGGCTCTCCAAATTCAGGGGACCTCACTTCTAAAAGCTGGAATGTAGTAAGCAAAAATTTTCACGCGAGGTGTCTAGTCGAAACTCTCTAGATTACGTAAAAGAGCTTAAATATTTGTTAAATTTTGTTTTTAATCTCCGAAACTAAGATAACATTTACATTGGCTGATCAATATGCTTTATCCAATTTTCGATTATCTTGAGCTTAAAACTAGTGATTTTCTTATGGGTTGATGAAAAACTGGAGAAATAGAACGTGAAAATTAAGAAATATATTGCACAGCAAAAATTATTTCAAACAGATTTAAAAAAAAATTAAAAAATTAAAACTTTTTTTGGGGGGTGGGTGGGGGAGGGGGGGCGGTTGGAAGGCATTTTGACAAGCTCTGTGAAGCAGAAAGAGTTCCTCCAAACAGTATCAGTGCGCCGGATCTTTAAAAACCATAGTGGGGGCCCTAGAGAGGGCAATTCAGAAAGTAATATCCATTAAGCAATTAAACAAATAGAAATCATTATTAGAAAAACACATTTATTACATAGTGAAATACAAAGCTTAGATTACTTTTCAATATAGTTGTCACTATTGTTCAAGGATTTATCGCAGCGAGGGAGGCACGAGCTTTTGTATGACCTCGTCGTTAAAATGATGCCACTTTCAATTTCATAATTCATGAAGAAATGGAGCACAATTTTATGTAGAAGTGAACGAAAAATTTGAAGAAAATGCATCTCATTTAAATAAATTTCAACTTTGATAATTATTCAATGCATTTCACTACTAGGTATTACCAACGAGATATATATATTAGAGTGCTGATTCAGTGGATGAAGGATTAGCTTTCCGTGGTTCAAGAAGAATCACGTGACATGCTCCAATAGGTTGCTGTGTTTGGCCCTTTATCACTATTTTGGCATTTAAAATATCAGTTCGACAAATTATCATTATTATTAGGTAACATGACAGTCCTATGACCGAAATAAATTGTTTTTAAAATAATTTTACACATATTTCACACTTTAATAAATAATAAAAAACCTTTTTTTTCATCGTTTCCCAACAAAGTTTAAAAGTGTTTATAAAAGAAAATTTAAACTTTTAAAGCTCTAAATTTAACAACAAAAAATAATTTTTCAACTATTTTTAAGCATTTTGTCGGTTAAAGTTCAACTACACGAAATAAAAATGAAGTAAAATCAAAATCAAACTGATTTAGAACAAAAGAATATTAAACTACGTAAGTAAACAAAAACATTGGCAGTTATGGCTTATGCGAAGAACAATCTCCAAACCATTGTCACAGAAATTTACTGAAAATAAGCTGTTACCAAGAAAACCACCGAATATGCAGGTCCAAGGAGAGCATGTCACATGACTCATCTTGGACCTTCTCAAGGGTTACCATTTATCACTCTATTTTATATATCTCGTTGGGTATTACCTAAGAAATATATATATTTTTTCCAGATGAAATTTTACATTGTAATAAGGGGGAATTTGCAAATAAATATTGTTCCATATTTTCACTTTTTAAATGGTACAATACACATAAGTAAATGCATCGAATATAAAATCACTGCTCTCAATAATTTCATTTTTAAAATTTAAAGGCTATTCTCAGTTATAATATTCATGCGGATATAATCATAGGCAAAATCATGTTTATCGTGAATTAAAATGAAGAAAGTAATAGACATTCGAATAAACAAAAATGAAAGTTCGTTATTCACTAATGCCGAAAGTCATTTCCTCTGATCATAAAAAATCAATGTAATTGGTTGGATTTTTCTCTATACTTGAAATCCAGTACGGTTTGCAAAAAATACCGGCCCTGGTCCATGTAAATCTCCAGTTCAAAGTATACATAAATTTATAATGAGAAAAAAAAAGTAAGAATTTTATTATTTAAATTTTTCAACTGTTCTGCATATGCTCTAGCTCTGGCCGCCTTTGGACACAGCCCTCTGGGCAGTTGTCCTCTGTGCCCCCCCCCCCCCCTTACACACACACGCACTCACACATCAGCTTGATGGTGAATCTTCGATTCTCCCTAATTCTCTCTTCAACTTCTGTAGGCAAATCATCATCAATAAGAAACGGTCGTCTACTTTATTCTTGATTGTGAACGTTTTCACGTCCTTCATAGAAACTTCGCACCCTTATCCTAGAATCATCATTTCGTTTTGTGTCTAAACTTCACAAATTTGTTTGTGAATTGCAATTAATTTAATGTTCCTAGCATTCAAAAAGCGGATGACAAATCATATTTCGCTTATAGTGGGCAATACCTAATCTTGAAGACAACCAAAGGCCATTTTATTCTATGGAAAATTCGGTTTCCATGATTACTCACCTAAGTTTTTACATTCAGAAAATTTCGTTTTGTGTCTAAACTTCACAAATTTGTTTGTGAATTGCAATTGATTTAATGTTCCTAGCATTCAAAAAGAGAATGACAAATCATACTTCGCTTAGAGTGGGCAATACCTAATCTTGCCGACAACCAAAGCCGACGTTATTTATAGAAAATTTTGTTTCCATGATTATTCACCTAATCTATTTAAAAAATAAAAATAATAATAATTTTCACATTCAGAAAATTCAGAACCGTTAAATAAGTACGGGAGAGTGGGGTTGAATGGGATGCAGGATGAATGGGACAATAGCTAGATTTTTATGTTTTGCAAGCACTAGAAACTTGACATTTTTTATGATATATGGCAGCACTGAGATCATTCATAAAGTGTAGTTTCAGAATTGTGCTATCCATAGAAGGGCAGAAAAAAAAAATAAAGTGTCTTTTTCAGGTGCCAAAGTAAGATTTTACTGATTCAATTAGGTAGTAGTTAAGATATTAACTATTTGCCTAAAGTTAATATAACTCTTATACGGTGAAAAGGCATAATATTTGATTGTGTTTATGATATTCAAGAAGAATATTGAAAATGTTCATTAAGCCTATTTCCTGTTTTATATGATCATGTGATGGTTGGGATGAATGGGACATTCCCCATTATGTACTAATTTAAAATTTTACACAAGAATTATATTAAAACGTAAATTAGCCATATTGATTATTAGAATTCTTAATTTTGTGGACTTAAAGAAAATGAAATTAATTGTTCCGATTTCTGTTTATAATAATTATGATTAAAAAAATTATAAGTTAGAATATTCAATGCAACTTAAATCAATAATTTAAAAAAAAATTAAAAGAAAAACTAATAATAATTTGATTAAAATCACAATTTCAATCAAGCTAATTAAATAAATCTTGGTGATTATTAATGTAATACAGAATAGAATGCTGATTTTTTCCGATCAGTCGAAAATAAAAATTTACCTGGATAATTTGTACTCTATTATAATGATTTATCTCTTTCTAGTGTCTTATTTATTTATTTATTTTTATATTAGGTCTTATTAGGTTAAATTACCAAAGCATAGAGCACTCGGAACTGTGCGAACCAAAGGACTTTTGCCTTTTGATATTCATTTGAGTCAATACATCAGTTTATTTTAATTTCCGTAAATTCATAATGTGTAATAATATTACATAAACCAATTTAACTTTAAAAATTTATTTACTTTCCATTTTGTTTTCTTTTATTTGTTAACTCCAGTCCTGTTCTATTCATCCCCAATCATGTCCCATTCATCCCCATAGGTGGGGATGAATGGGACAATACGCATGTATGTAAAATATATATATATATATATTAATTAAAAATGATAACTTTTTATTAAAGTTAGCATGTAACTGATTACTGAAGTGTACTTATGAGCCATGTTAAAAAATTCTGAATTACATATGGCCAACTTTATCAATAAAAACATGAAAATTGTCCCATTCATCCCCACTCTCCCCTCCTTTTTTTTTTTTTTTTTTTTTTTTTTTAATATTTCATTTTGAGTTAAAATAATAATGAGGTGCATTTTTCGCATTTTTTAACTAGAAAAAAAAAATATTACAAATGTGAAAAATCAGTTTTTTAGAAATACTAGTTTAGGGATTGCGAATAAAAGAAAAAATTTCTAAATGTGAAAACAGAACTAAAAAAAGAAAAAGAAATATATTAGTTAGTGGGTAATAGTGGAAATAAAATTTTCTCACAGAATATCATGATCTTTGGCTGTTAGCGAGATTAGATATTGCCCGCTCTTAAATTATATTTTAATACATTCATATTGTATAAAACATAACGAAATTTACATACATTATTTACATGCACTAAAGCATGTAAATAATGCATACTATAGAATCCTATAGAATATGGACGATTAATTCCTATTCCTATATCCTATAGAATATTGTATGATTAATAAATGATTGTGTTACAAAGCTACATAAGAATATTCAAATACTTCATAGGATATCAGCGGAAATTATACACTGAGAAAAAATTCGGTAACTGACATCTAGAATCTAGGTTGTGGCTCTAGAAAAAATAGTTCCACGTCATCCTTATAAATTCTAGTCCCCTTGGAAAGCGAGTTCTAGAAGCCCCTATTAGAATTCTAGAGCGTTTGCCTATATTCTCGTGGGCAAAGTTATTTAAAAATCTCTGCAAATAAATAAGACTACAAGAGGCGGGTTTCAGCAACTATAATCTTGGTTTATGACCCAATTCTAGAAAATCAAGTGAGAATTTCTCGCAATACAAATGATTCAGAATATTTAGAGTATTTAGAATATTGTTTCACCATCTAGAAATGTGTACACAAGAAATTCTCGATCATTTCGTCTATTCAGTTTATTGGCGTGCCTTAGCGCATAGCTTGGAAATCTATATTTCTAGTTAAGGGATTTAGAAAATGGCGACTTATTCATTCTAGAGGAAGGCGGTATATTTTTTTTCTCAGTGTAGGAAGCGCATTTTCCCTTCTGTTAGGGATTTTTAACATTTTCTAAAAATGTTGAAAAGTATTTATTTCTATTCATTTGTCTGTTCGTTCATCTGTATAATTGTATGCTCTCATTTTCGTTAATATTTTGAAAAGTATTTATTTCTATTCATTTGTCTGTCCATTTATCTGTATAACTATGCTCTCATTTTCGTTAATATTTTAAAAATGTATAAGTTCAGCTTGACAGTGTTTTATAATATAAGCTAATTGTTCTTTTCTCTTACATTTAAAATCGATCAATGTTTCATTTTTCCATTTCAGATCTCATACGGATCAAGTTCTCCTGCCCTGTCCAACCGCAAACGATTTCCTACCTTTTTCAGGACCCATCCATCGGCCACCATCCACAACCCAACCCGGATCAAACTCTTTCAGAAGTTCAAATGGTCTAGGATCGCCATTATTCAAGAAGCAGAAGAAGTCTTCATTTCCGTGAGTATAGATATTTTCTGTTCGCGAAATTTTAAAAGTTCCTTGTTTATTACAGAAAAGTCGTTTTATTTATTAAATTTATTTTTCCAGAAAATAACTATTTATAAAATTAGTAAAGTATTTTAGACATTTGTCTCATTATATAAAAAATTCAGTTCTTTTGTTTTGCAGCAGAAATATCCAGAAAAATTTAATGAAAAAAAAAATTCTTACAATTTAGGAAGTATTTTCCTTGTTGTATTTTCCTTATAAAATACTAGTGGACTTTGCTGTTATTATATTTAATTGAACTGCTTATAAATATAAAATCTGAAAAAAATTTAAATTGTGAAATGAAATTTCATTAAAATCTGATAAAATCTCGCCACGGGATTCATACTTCCTGCGGAAGCATCTTCCCCATCCGTGACGTAGGTTCGAGAGTCCACTATATTTAAGAGATTATTATTAAATTTGTTATATTTAAAAGATTATTATAAGATATATTATATTTAATTGAACCGCTTGTAAATGTAAAATATCAAAATTTTTTAAATTGTGAAACGAAATTTCATTAAAATCGGATAAAATCTCGGCACGGGATTCATACCTCCTGCAGAAGCATCTTCACCGTCCGTGATGTAGGTTCGAGTAGTTCTTCATAAGACTACTATATATAACAGGCTGAATCATTCGCCGCCATTTGTACGTCAAGTCCGTCATTGCTAAACTTAAGGTTACTATATAATATAGTCTTATATAATCTCATATAATAATCCTATATGGTAGTTCGCCACTGCCAAACCTAAGAGTATTATATAATAGTCTTATATAATCTCATAATAGTCATATACAATAGTCTTAGTTTTAGCAATGACGGACTTGACGGACAAATGTCGGCGAATGATTCAGCCTGTTATTCTGTACTGATAAGTATAAAGGATTGAAGTCCAAAAATGTCGATTTTGAGTTAAGTACATAGTCAGATTCAGAAAAAAATTCTCTATCGATTGGTATAAAGGATTTAATTCTATGTCATTTAGTCTTTGGGAAAATCCATTGGTAAAAAAAGGACCAATTCAGAAATTTACCATTCATGTATGGTATAAAATATTTAATTCAATTTTTCCCGTTATTAAATGAAGGTTGACAACCACTGAATGGTATAAAGGGTATAAATCAACGAAATACCCTTTTCCTAATCGATTCTTCTGATTTGTTTTTAGCTAGTTAAATTTTATTTTTCGTCTCCTGAAAAATCAAGAATATGGACTTAAATCCTTTATACTTATCAGTATAGATATAGTAGTATTGGTTCTTCGTTTGGAAGATTTTCTGAAAGTGATGTCATTCTAACATATTCAAAAAATTATTTTGATTCTAATTGTATTAAAACACTACGTTATTTTGACGTAGTAAAATGTTTAAATTACATGCATGGCATTTTGACAAAAGCGTGATAGTAGAAATTTTTTTATTCATTTCACCGTTTTTAATTTCGAATTTTTAAAAACTCAGGGAGAATGTGTACATTACAAGTAGAAGTAGCCTGCATATCAAAGTCGAAGTTTTTAGCTGCATTATTACTATAAATATCAAATTAAAATATGATTTTTGAGAGAGTTTTTCTTCACCTTCTCCCTTTGCGCATGCGCTATAGTGTCAAACAATCTCTGTATTTCAAGCGTGGTGTAGCAGCAACTGTGTCAAGTTTAATTGAAATTGGTTCAGTGGTTTGGGTGAAGAAGTAAGACATAACCCACACATAATTATTATAGATTTGCTTTTAATGAAAAGAAATCAACTTAATATTTCCAATGCTGTACTAGAAATCCTGAACTCATAACCATAGTCTTAGAATCAAATCCTTGTAAAAATAGTATTAAAAAGTAAGTACAAAATCAAATTAACCCTTTTTTATTTACGATTCACCACTACATTTTAACTGTAACGGTTGTCTAATCACGAAGGTTATTCGCTCATTATGTATATCAAATATAGCTCTTAAAATTTTTTAGTGATAGTTGAATAAAAGAGCGTTTTAGAGTGTTAGGACCGGCAAAGCGTTAAGTATTGGATGTGTAAAAACTAGCTCTAGTAAAATTTAGGGTATCACTAATAAAACAAATATACAAGCCGTAACCAAACCACTGGCTAGCCCACTAATGGGGAAATATAAAAGACCAATGAAAACTGCCAGCAGTAACATGAAAATTTAATTTTTGCGACTGCTGGCCCAATAAAGGCTGCCACCAAAATTATGAAAAATTTATATTTGCCACAGCTGTCATAACACTGGCCCACTAACAATTTCCATCCTATTGTTGTTTGCCAGTAGTGACCCACTAACTATTTACTTTAAGGCGCGATCAGACGAAGTGCGATACGAGAGTCATTAGCACATACTACCTCATAAACAGATTTTTCATGAGGGAAACAGTAGAAATATCTCCGTTTGCCTCACGCGTATTCTTTATATTCTTAAATCACGAACGTTTCACTGTTTACATCTTATACAGTAGTTTTCAGCATGAACTCCTCCAATCAGAGAATCGCGTTCCAGAATATCCTCTATCTTCATTCCTTTTAAACCTCCTTGAGGTGAACTATCAACAAATGTTGCGTCCGTTGTTTACATTTGTGGATTTCGTTTATGCTTAAAAATAACCATAGGTTCAGCTCAACAAAGTCGTTCGGTAGCTTTGAGATTCAATATCTTACACTACTTCGAAATACACGTTCTTCCGTCTGATAGCAGCTTTATACTGCTACTTGCCAGCATCAATTCATCACTGGGCCATTAACATCTTCCATACTTCCATCATATTGCAGGCTGCCAGCAGTGGATCGGTCGAGTGTAGCCACCTGACGGCCAACGTAACAGATTCCCTTCGGTATCGTTTACTTTTTCCACCAGTGGCCAACTGCAAGGAGTATAAAGACTACTAAAGAGGATTCTAAAGACTTCTTACTCAAAAAAAAAAAAAAAAAAAAAAAAAACGTTCTAAAGGAGAATTTTCCGCAACACCGCTCTTTTGTTGTTTTTTCTTATACATTCATTTTGGTCTCGTGTTGGTCACCATCTCAGGCTTTACTGGGATACAATGATTTTTATTTATACAGTGAAACTTGAATAATTCGAACTTGTTTAATTCGAAATTTTGGATAATTCGAATATTTTATACGGTCCCTTGGATTTTGTATTAAAATAATGTTAAAAAATCGTGGATAATTCGAAATCTATTTTGGATAATTCGAATTTTTCATACGATTACCTTTAAAATATTACAGTAAAATTTGTTCCCGAGATTTTACTCATCTGAAGTGCATTATCAATTTTTATAGTCTTTCAAAAGAAGGATAAGGAAATACAACAGAAGCTCCTAGCTAGTGCACCAGAAGATATGGTGCATATGTATAAACTTCGAGGTTTTTGTGAATCGAAAGTCATGCGTAATGTAGAAGATTCTATTTTTGTATCAGGTCATATGCTATGACACAAAGATTCTACTTAAAAAAGAAATAAAAAATATTTGACTATTTTTTAAAAAGTGCTGAATAATTAAGCTCGAAAAAAATATTGATTTAATGAGGGGGGGGGGGGGCGGTTAAAGGGGTAATGTCAAATGTGAAAGGTGTAGTGTTAAATCTCTGATCTTGGACTTTTAATTTTTTAATTTATCACTTTTTTTTGACAAAATAGTAAATGTAATTCGAATTTTTTGGATATTTCGAATTTTTTTCTGGTCCCTTCAACTTCGAATTATCCAAGTTCTACTGTAGTATAAATATTTTTTTAATTACTTTCTCAGATAAAATTTTGAACATTGAGAGAAATTCATGCACTCTTCAAGGGTCAATTTAATAAAACTTTTGATCTGAAAACCCCATTCATAAAAATCGACAATATTGAAATAATCCTTCCATAAAAAAAAAAGCAAATTTAAACAGATCCTTCCCGAAAGTTGAAGGATTTAAAAAAGTTTTCAAAAAATTTTGGATAAGAAATTACATATTTTGCTGATCATCTGCAAAAACACATAGCATTCTACAATGAAGCATTAGAAAAACCGGAGATTTTTCTACCTTTAGTTAAATAATCTTGTACTTTAGGAATTTAAAAATGTTATGTTTCATCAGTTAGCAGTTTAGACTAAGACTCCTATAATACGAGCTGACTCACAGCTGATCGTTGTTGCCCAGCGGGAATATAGCTTGGCGATGTTTAGTTGCAGACGTATTACTCGGCGTCTTTATCGCCTAAAATGGCGAGTTTGCCTAAACAGAAGAGCGAATTATTGTTTGTACTTGATAAGTTTGGCGGTAATATTTGGCGAAATATTCTATATTATCCAAGTTCTACTGTATTAATATCGCCCGTGAAATATAAATATTAACCACAACCTAATAAAAAAATTTTCCTCTCTAGACTGGTGAAGATTTGGAAACTCGATGCAAAGAAGCTGGCATCGAAATAGTGACAAGACAGAGCTTCCTCACTGATCCAACTGATGCAGTCAGAAATTTAGTTGTAAGATTATTCTGCTTTTTCTTAATATTTTAATTATGCAATGGTATTCTAAGTTAATTAGTTGGCCTTTAGTTGAATTTAAAAAAAAAATAATTTTTATCGTATTGCATTATTTTTCATTCATCAAAATTTAGGCTATTCAACAATTTAGATATCAAGTATCTTTATTTTCTAGTATGTCATTCTGAAACTAAGGCTTTAGGGATAATAAGAAAGCACCACAAAACTGGCGTTTTTAAGTAATAAGTACAACACTTTGAATAAACACCATAAAATGCAATAAACTCGCAACAATTGTTTTGTGTCGAAAGAAAACACGACCCTTCGTCAGGCGAACAAAGTAGGTACGAGTGCTGCAATCAAAGCTACAACGCACCTTTGATTGCAACACTCGTGCCTACTTTGTTCGCCTGACGAAGGGTCGTGTTTTCTTTCGACACGAAACAATTGTTGCGAGTTTATTGCATTCCATAGTGTTTATTCAAAGTTTTGTACTTATCAAGGCTTAGGGAGCCGTTAAAAAATTTTCTCAAAAGCGTTATTTAGTTTTACTATACGCACAGAATTTTGACGAATCAATTAATGCTAATTTTAGCAGATTTAACAGCTTTCTAATAATAATATTTTGAAGTTTTGTTTTTGCTCATAAACAACAAATCTATATAGATCTCTGCTATCCGCGATTGTAATGATCGATAGGTGGCGCTTTCTCAACACTGCAGTTGTTAGTAAACATTAGCCACGTGTGTTCCATTAGTGTTCTTTATGTTATTCTACTTAATATTCGTACTATAATTTCTCCGCCATTACATTATGGAAAATTGATTGCTTTTGGAAAAAACACTTCAGTTTATTCAAAGTTCGATCGGAAGTAGATTTTTAACTGAAGTTGAACAAATGTTAGTTTCAAATCATCTGATTAATTCTTTACTTCCATTAGCCGAAGCAACTGAAATTTTAAATTTGTCATTTGGAAATAAATGGAAGCTCAATTCTGTGTTTCTTGATCCTTTGGAGTTACACTGTGGCACACAAAAGTATGTGTTATCTTTTTTACCGTATTTATTCATTTTTATTCAATAAATATATGTGAAACTAAATATCGGCAAGCAATGGCGGCTGTATGGAATTCGAATTAAACCATGTTTATTGTAATTTCATCTTAGCCCACCAGAGGGCGAGCATTTCATTACAATCGCGGATAGCATGTTGTACATACCTGCCAACTTGTATGTTTTTTTGTTTTTTTTTTTTTTTTTTTTTTTTACCGGAAAATTTTAATAAGTTTTTTAGCAGTTTTCTGTGATTAAACATGATAAAATTTTTTGCAAAGAAACACTGGTGTTAAAAAATTGTACAAGATGGCACCTATGCATGTGAGATGTAACATAGAATTTGAGAATGTGTGTGTGGAATTTTACTTTGCATAAATTACATAAAAATTTTAAGGTGGAGCAGTCCATAATATAATAATTGGCTTAATTTTGTGAGTATGTTCCAAATGTAAAATGAATATCATAGTTCAAAACAGATATAATATATTTAGAATTTAAAAAATAATAATCTATATAATATTTCTCTAACGTGGACCAATTTCAATTATTTTTTGTCGAAACGATACGATAGTGGTGAAATGAATAATATACGCGAGGATAAAAAATCATTTTTAAAAATGAATAATATTTAAGCACGCGGATTCGGCTCAGGTATCTAATAAGAAAACATGGCGACATTTGTATGATAACAATATTTTATGGAAAATGTATTTTTAAAAGTTAGAATCTTTGCAAGCGTCATTTTAAACCTAGCAATATTTTAAAGATATAAATAGAATATGAATTATTATCATAAATTGACTAAAAAATGCAATCATAAAAAGTATAATCAAAATAGGATTTTTTTTTTTTTTTTTTTTTTTTTTTTTTTAACAAAAAATTACGCCAAAATAAATAAAATTTCATTGCATTCTTGGCGATAAAAATTTAAAAGGCGTCATGGGGGTCCTTTACTAAAACTGCCTGCGGAAGTATGAAAACTGAGTCGTCACTCATGAATTTTATTTTGAAACTTTTCTTTGGATAATTCTGGTTTCACTATTGCACAGTATTTATTTGGTTACAATAATAATTTGGCTTCTAGTAAATTAAATTTTTTATTATTTGGTGAAATTGGTATAATATTTATAAGTTTCAAATTTTAAAGGTAAATAAGAAAGGAAATAAAGTGCGAAAATCTCGCACGGGTTTGCTAGTAAATAATAAATAAATAAATAATCAAACAGTGCTTTTTTTTTTTTTTTTTTTTTTTTTAAATCTCTAAATAAATTTATGATATTAATTTTAGCTAGAAAATCCCCAAATTCTAACCAATGATTAAAACAAAAGATGTAAAATCATTTAAGGTCAAGTGATTTGAGAAATTTACAAGAAAATTTGAGGGAAAGGATCAACTGTTGCCGTTATATGGATAGATAATAATATTTGATTACTAAACCGTTAAAAGATATGTAAATAAATACCTTGTCCATGTAAAATTGGAACATACAAAGTTTTAAACATCATACTAAATAAACTTATAGTTGCCTTGTCTTTGTTATTTAATTTCTCCCTTTTAACAAACAATGAGAAATTGAAGTTAATGAAGATCACACACGAAAAGCAGTTCATCGATTTGTGTTATTTTAACCAATGTAATGATCCACATCTGTTGTTCATACGTTTTTATCGTGGGTTTTATCACGGAAGAAGATTAAAACAAGAGTTTATGGCTCGGAAAAGTCAGTAGATTTCTTTATTCACTGACAAGGAAACATTCAAAAAGTGTCGTCTTCAAAAAATATTGAAAAAAAAAAAAAAAAAAAATACATATGTGTGATTCTACTCTTCATAAAACACCAGAAAGTGAAAAAATTATCGGCTGAAAGGAATTACAGCGACCACAAAAAATTATCAAAATTAAGCATATTTGGCGATTTAGCGCTGTTAGCGTTCAGTTTGTTGGCAACGAGATTGCCGTGTACGAACAGAACCGTGTTTTGTTTCTCCGCCAAGTACTCAAAGTCATCCGCCTAACAATGTGAAATCGCCAAATATACTTAATTTTGATAATTTTTTGTGGTCGCTGTAATTCATTTCAGCCGATATTTTTTTCACTTTCTGATGTTTTAGGTAGAGTTGAATCACATATATTTTTTTCAATATTTTTTGAAGACGGCACTTTTTGAATGTTTCCTTGTGAGTAAAAATTCTGTAACTGACATTTAGAATCTAAATTTTGGCTCTAGTAAAAACAATTCCATGTCATCCTTATAAATTCTAATCTTCTTTGAGAGCGAGTTCCAGAAACCTGTATTAGAATTCTAGAGCGTTTGCTATATTGTCGAGGTCAAACTTATTTAAAATCTTTACAAATAAATGCGAACACAAGAGGCGGGTTTCAGCAACTATAATATTGTTTTATGACCCAATTCTAGAAAATCAAGCGAGAATTTCTCGTAAAACAAAGGATTTAGAATATTCAGAACATTGTTTCACCCTCTAGAAATGTATAGACTAGAAATTCTCGACTATTTCGTCTATTCAGCTTATTGGCGGGCCTTATATGCATAGCTCGAAAATATATATTTCGGGTTGGGAACAAAATCTCGCGGGACAAAATATCGCCTTTATAAATGAATGGAAAGCAAATATAATGTTATTAGTGTTTATATAAATAAAATTATACTTTTACAACATTTTATATGAATGAGTTGCTATTTATTAGTAATGTGATATAGAATTTCATGGCAACACATTCATATTTACCACATTTTTTTTTTTTTTTTGCTTAATAGAGTTTTAAAACTATGTTTATTAACTTTTGCCAATATTAGTCATAATTAATTCAATAGTGCTTATTAATTTTATAATTTTATATTCAGGCTTGTAAACAATGTTAATCTTTGTCAGCAGTGATGCACAATATTTTTAAAATGTATTTTTAATGATGAAAGGCAATGATAAAATAACTTGAAATTAAATATAGATAAAATAATGAAATTTCACTCTATAATATATATATTTATATTTATAAGGTCCTATGGATCTCACAAGAGATCACACATGAAATAGGTCCCATTATTTTAATTTAATCGGCGCGATATTTTGTCTGGCGAGATTTTGTCCCGCGATATTATGTCCGGATCCCCTATATTTCTACTTTAGGGAGTTAGAAAATAATCATTTATGCGCTCTGGATGAAGGGGTATATTTTTTTTCTCAGTGTTATCTTCAAGTGGCTGCTATTTTGAAACTAGATGGCAGATTTTAACGACTGTATTCACCAGTGACTTCAACTCCTGGTTGAACCCGAAAATATGCAAAGCGTATAAATTCAGACTGCAATCTTTCAGCAAAATTGGACGCGTTGCTTCTGCCATCTAGCAGAATTATTATTTTCAGGTTTTTCTTTTTTTCTTTTTTAGCTGAAAATAACCAATTTCAGTTAGTTAGAAATTTCTATAATCTTAATTAACGAAGTTATTAATTAAAAACTTCGAGTTAATAAAGGTGACTATTTGCCATCATGCAAATGTTTTTCGAAATCATTGTTCTTTCAGTATAATTACCAGGGAATATATGGTGTAAAAAAAAAAAAAAAAAAAAAAAAACGTCTATGTTGCTATTGGGTTACATGAAATCTTCGACTTAAAGTAGCGTGGCAAATTTTCTTGGAAAGCTACGCCCTGATTTTAGACGCTTTTAAAATTTTTGAGTTGAACCGGAAATTGAACTTAATGGTGAATATGGCCGTAAGTTGATTATTGAACTTGGTTAAGACTTTGACCTATCCCTGGGGGGTTAAGCAACTCATATATTCACAATTTTTTGCAGGTTAAGTATTAGTGACATAAATGTTATTCTTTGAATTTCAAATTGAAAAGTTAAAATAATTTTTATAACGTACTCGTAACGTAGTGTCATAATTTTCATATGTTTTCACACGAAGTTTTGCCCAATACTGCCATATTAAAAAGGATATATATATATATATATATAAATGGGATGACAGCTCAACCTGTTCAGTGATTGATCCTCAAATGTAATCAGCACCAGTTTAAGTCAAGATTCAGCTAAATATCAAGTTTGGCTAAATTTTGTCAGTTGGTTCATGAGAGATTGAGTTCAAAAAAATTTCGATATGCACACACACACACAAAAGAAAGAAACAGGCAGACATTTACTAAAAATGGTGAAATCGTATTCAGAATATCTCGAAATGTGTAAAAAACCATCGAAAACAGGAGGTCGAAAATTTTTACGAATAAAATACTTTCTTCTTATACATATAGAAGAAAGTAATAAATAATGGTTCCATTCAAGACTAAATAATAATAATAATAATAATAATAATGCCGCTTCACGAATGCTAAAATGTCAGTGGACATTATAAAGATCTTTTGCAAATAAACGTTTTGAAATTAAGAAATTTAGCATACATATGAGCAATAAAATATAACAATACTAGGTATATTAAAAATTTTTTGAAACTGATGAAATTAAAAATTAAAATTCAAAATTTTAATTATTTTGAAAAAAAAAAAAAAAAAAAATTAAATGTTTCAACATTGCTAATTCTCAATTAAATTTTCCAAAAGGGTTTAGTGAAGACATTTGATAGACATTCAAATGGATATATGTATCCATTTTAGTTTCCGTCAAAATTTAAATTTTAAAATGCAATTTTAAATTTTGGAAAACCTGGTATTCATACGAAATTTTACCATTCAAAATTATTTCTTATAAATTAAATTGTCTATATATTTACACAGTTATACCCTAAATATATTCAGAATTTATTGTTACGAAAATTTTGGGCCTTCTTGTGTAAAGAAAGTAGTTCGCAAAGAAACAAGCAAGTTCTGATCTATTTATATAGTGTAAATTCTCGAAACAGTACAGCGAAACCGTAGTTTCAGCGAATGTGTCCGAAACGGTCGAATAGAATTATCAATTCAACGAACGTTCTCGAAGCAGACCAATAAAGCTATCACTCGTATCAAAAACGTTTCTATTCGACAAATGTTCTCGAAACAGGCCAAAATCATAGTCTATTTGTTCCAAAAAAGTAGAACAATCAGTTTCAAATACTTCACAGTACAGTAATTTTGCTGGTTCACGAATAACGATCTATCGCGTAGAACGCAGACTCTGTCAGACAGAATTACTCTGTGATCACACACTGACTCTCGGTCCTGAATCTATTCCTATTTATCGTGTTTAACGACTGTTGTTCGACGCGGTTTTGGTAAATTCTGTTTTAAACCCTAAAGGAAAGTTCCATAAATTGGTTTCTATTCATCATAGAGCTTCGAAATTTCAGAAACCCTAAACTACCACTTTTAGGCAAATTTGGTTGCCAAGTCACCACATTCGTCGCCAAGTCTCCAAGTTTGTTACCAAAGTCGACCTTAGTGGAAGTCAATCGGAATGACATTTATTTTCACTTTGACTGTAAATTTAATTTCATTGCAACAGCACAATTGATGCAGGTGAAAAGATTTAACCTGTTATAACAATATGTTTGAACAATAACAATGTTAAATTAAGGGTGTTGGTATTGGTATCACGGTTAACGCCAATCGACTGCATGTTATATATTAGTTCAGGGTGGAATACCCTCCTTGGGGGGGGCTTTTTAACACCTTCTTTGCCCAATGAGAATTTAAAATGATCACCAGTATGCCAAACTTAAAAACACTAATTTAACTAATTGTAAAGGGTTTATTGGGAGTGAAATGATTACCGTAAACCAAATTCAGCGTAAGTTTACAAAGAAATAGTGAGACTACCGGTGATGATATCAAAAGTCTGTAAAAAATCGTATCATTTCGTTCTTACGAAGTAAAACACTGTAAAATAACATCCTAATAGCGATAAAATAGCCATTAAAATATTAGTCATAATTTAATTGTTGCCAAAAGAAAATTACGAGTTCATTTTCTTTGGACATAAAAATAAATACATTTAATTAAACCTGATAAAAAGTTAAATTATGCATCTTACAAAAATTGACGTCATTGTCACTTTAAAAATTTTATGTACATTGATAAGAGCTCTATGATTCATTAGAAAACTTAAAACATGGTATATAAAAAGTTTTTTTTTAAATCTTATTTTATTTATTTATTTATTTATTTTTGTATGACATAATAATCAACACTATTTTATACTTTTATGCGTCACAAAATTATAACATTATTATTATTTTACTTTTTTTTCTTTTTTTTTTTTTTTAAGAGATGCGGATCAATGTGTATAAAAAGTATTCATAGAAAACTGAATAATTTAAAATACTTATTAAATTTAATTAACATGGTGTAAAAATGTTATTATAAATATACTCGACAGAAAAGATATGTTAAAATATTATATTTTATATTGAAGAAAAATCATTTTAATAGTTATAAAATTAGTATCTAGTTTATAATATTTCTGTTTACAATTAAAAAGGAAAAAACATGTAAACAGCATAATTTATTTATTTTTTCTTCTTCCTATATACAATGTACGGGAAAAAGAAAAAAAAAAAAAGGGGGGGGGGACTAATGTGCAAGTTGTACCGCAAGGGACTAATGTGAAAGTTGTACCTCACGGGACTAATGTGCAAGTTGCACCGAACGAACAAACTATTTCTTTCAACGAAAATGCCTACTAACCCTGGACGATAGGTCTAATATATCGTATCATATTATATATCGTATTTATCGTAATATAACTCAATACTTATTTCGCTTCCTTCTTCGACTCGTTTTAATACGCATTTTTTATATGCATGAGCAGCCCCCGAAAAACAAAAACATTAAATCATTAAATTCATTTTTTTACTTATTTTTATTTCATATTATTTTACGCGCACTTTTTATTTCCTAATTCAAAATTATTAAAAAAAAACTTTTTCGATATCGCTTGTAACGATACTGATTATTATTAATTTTCTTTTCTTTTTCTTTCAATAATAATAATAATAATAATAATAATAAAGATTTTGATGAAATTCTGGCAAAAGCAGAATTTAGTTTGGGACGGAGTTCTATTAGTTTTTTTTTTTTTTTTTTTTTCTTTTTTCAAATTATAACATCGCTTTCAAAGTATTCAATTATATTTTCGATAAATTTTAGATTTCGACAAATGTCCAACTATCGAAATCGACAACGCAAAAATCCCAGATTGAGACTAATAGGCCCTCAGTCCTAATAATGCAAAAGATGCAAAGATAGATACCAAGAAAAATCCACATAATTTTGGTGAAAAAAATTATAAACTTATATGTTTTTTTTTTTTTTTTTTTTTTTTTTTTTCTTATTTTAGTAAAAACAAACATTTGAGTTTAAAAATATAAAATTCTAACCTAAGGAACACTTCGATGTGACAGCAAAATAAATAAATAAATAAAGTAATAATAATAAAAAAAGATTTAGATAAAAGAATTTTTTGAGCAGATAATTGACAGCTCAGTTTGTTCATGCTTGATTTTATTGAATAACTGTTATCATATAGAGTGCCATATACAAGCATAAAAACATTGCTGAACTGCCCTGTAAATTTTATCTATATAAATAAAGAGAAGTGTCTGTGTGTCTGTGTGTGTGTCTGTGTGTGTATCTGCGCTCTGGTGCTCACACTACTGATCGCAGAGCCTCCAAATTTGGCATATAGGTACCTGGGACCCTGCAGGTGTGCACCTCATCGAGATTTTTTCGAATTTCGAATTTGAATTTTTTAAATTAATGTTTTTTCGAATTTAAATATTGGCTTCAATGTTTCATTTTTCAGAAATTTCTTTCGTTTCAAAAGTCTGCGTATCTTAGCAACGGCAATTAAACTATTTATTTACTTAAATTCATTTGAGGAAGAAATTTTTTTAAATTATATTTATTGAAATCAAATAGTTATACACATACAGTAGAAAAAATTAAACATTTTAGATTTTGGCATATAGGTACCTGGGACCCTGCAGGTGTGCTCCTCATTGAGATTTTTTCAAATTGCGAATTTGAATTTTTAAATTAATGTTTTTCCGATTTTAAATATTGGCTTCTTTGTTTCATTTTTCATAGATTTATTCTTTTGCTTCCATCGTCTGCGTATCTTAGCAACGGTTATTACGCAACTTATTTTTATTTAATACATTCATTTGAAGGCGATTTTTTTTTTTTTTTTTAATTTGTTATATTTATTGAAAACTAGCAGGCTACGCCCGCTTCGCTGGTCACTATATTTAAATGAATTTTAGAAAGAATTATCCATATTTATTTTTTTACACCACATTATACACAAAAACTAAAAAAAAGTAACTAAAATTGCTTCAAACCTCGCTTCGGGTACTCGTTGTCTACGGCAGCTCTTTTCCCTCCCGCACTGCATCAGGTCTAGGTTTCCCATGCCTGCAGAAAGATCTTTCCCAGGCACTTTAATCTGGATATTTATCGACGACAGGAAAGATCTGCTACTATTTAAGAACTACGATTTTAAAGATGACTGTATCTCGGCATCTATTAAATATTTTAGTTTTGAACCATGTATTTTATAGCCCATGCTATTTACACTATATTACGATTTGATTTCGACCAATGTAATAAAATAAATAAAAATAAAAAGTAGATTAAAAAATATATATATATATATAAACAAATAAATTTTAATAAATTTAATCCTTTTTGCTATGTATGTACTTCCATTTTTCCCGATAAATACTGTAAATAATAATTAAAAAAAAAAAAAAAAAAAAGTTTTTTCTTTTAAAAGAATTAATTAAAAAATGAAAAATAAGAAGTTGGTCTACTATAAAAACTTAAACGTAACTGTTATAAAAACGTTTTTAAAATTAAAACTATTAATTATACTTAATTTTTTCTACTGCATTACAATTTTGTTTCCAATAAAAAAATAAAAATCGACTTTAAATGAATGTATTAAATAAAAATAAGTTGCGTAATAGCCGTTGCTAAGATACGCAGACGATTGAAGCAAAATATTAAATTTATGAAAAATGAAACAAAGAAGCCAATATTTAAAATCGGAAAAACATTAATTTAATAAATTCAAATTCGAAATTCGAAAAAATCTCGATTAGGTGCACACTTGCAGGGACCCAGGTACCTATATGCCAAAATCTAAAAATTTAATATGTTTAATTTTTTCTACTGTATGTGTATAACTATTTGATTTCAATAAATACAATAAAAAAGATTTCTTCCTCAAATGAATTCAAATAAATAAATAGTTTAATAGCCGTTGCTAAGATACGCAGACTTTTGAAACGAAACAAATTTCTGAAAAATGAAACATTGAAGCCAATATTTAAATTCGAAAAAACATTAATTTAAAAAATTCAAATTCGAAATTCGAAAAAATCTCGATGAGGTGCACACCTGCAGGGTCCCAGGTACCTATATGCCAAATTTGGAGGCTCTGCGATCAATAGTGTGAGCACCAGAGCGCAGACACACACACAGATACACAGACACTTCTCTTTATTTATATAGATAAAATCGTAATGCAGTAGAAAAAATTAAGTATAATTAGTTTTAAATTTAAAAACGTATTTATAACTGTTATGTTTAATTTTTTATAGTAGAACAACTTCCTATTTTTCATTTTTTAATTAATTCCTTTAAAAGAAAAAAACTTTTTTTCATTATTATTATTATTATTTTTTTTTTTAGTATTTATCGGGAAAAATGGCAGTATATACATAGTAAAAATGATTAAAATTTATTTGTTTATATATATCTATATAAATAAAGAGAAGTGTCTGTGTATCTGTGTGTCTGTGTGTCTGTGTGTCTGTCTGCGCTCTGGTGCTCACGCTACTGATCGCAGAGCTTCCAAATTTCGCATATAGGTACCTGGGACCCTTCAGGTGTGCACCTCATCGAGATTTTTTCGAATTTCGAATTTGAATTTTTTAAATTAATGTTTTTCGATTTTAAACATTGGCTTTAATGTTTCATTTTTCATGAATTTATTCTTCGATTGTTATCGTCTGCGTATCTTAGCAACGGCTATTATGCAATTCGTTTTTTATTTAATATATTCATTTGAAGGCGATTTTTTTTTTTTTTTTTTTTTTTTTTATTGTTATATTTATTGAAAATCAAATGGTAATGCAATAGAAATAAATTGTTACGTTTATGTATAAATTTTATACTATAGCAACTTTTTATTTTTCATTTTTTTCTAATTAATTCCTTTAAAAGAAAAATCTTTATTATTATTATTATTATTATTATTATTATTTATATTATTTATTGGGTGAAAAATATGGTAGTTTATAGTAGAAAGGATAAACTGATTAAAATTAGTTTTTCATGTATTTAATTCCTTTTAAAATAAAATCTACTTTTTTATTTTATTTTATTGCACTGGTCGGAATCAAATCGTAATATAGTGTAAATAACGGGGGCTTTAAAACGCATGGTTCAAAAACCAAAATATATAATAGATGCTGAGATACAGTCATCTTTAAAATCGTAGTTCTTAAATAACAGAAAATCCACAAATCGTCGATAAATACCCAGATTGAAGTGCCCGGGAAAGACCTTTCTATAGACAGTGGGGAACTGTACCCGATGCAGTACGAGTAGAAAAAAGAGCTGCCTTAGGCAACGGGTACCCGAAGAAGCGAGATCTAAAGCGATTTCAGTGTTTATTTCATTTATTTATATATTTTAAGTTTTTATTTGTAATGTGATGTAAAAAATAAATACTGATCCAATTCTTTTGAAAATTCATTTAAGTATAGTGACCAGCGAAGCGGGCGTAGCCTGCTAGTTTAAAATAATATGCAAGTAAACGTGCAAGTAAATATGGCAGTAAACGTGCTCTACGGGGAAATTTTTGAGGGTGAATTAAAAATTATTGAGGAGCATTTAAAAAAATTCCAACAATAAATGAATAAATAAATAAAATAAAATTTTAAATTTCGCTTTTTTTTATTTAAATCTTTTTAAAGAAATTTTAATCTATCTAACAATATTATATTTTAAGCACATGTATGCAAAAATCCTTACTTTTAAGAATGTAATTTACAAAAGGACTACCATCCCTTTACAAAATGCAGGAATAAGTTAGCAAGAATTCATGTGACTGTACTTAATTAATTCTGAGTCTAAAAAAAAAAAATAAATAAATAACGAAAATATTTCGTTTTTATTGGCTATCGTATATTTATCCGTCACTTTAAATTAGGATATTTTATTATCATGATATTTTGCCAGTTATCTATATATTAATAGGCAAGCATAAAATTTGTAGTCCCTTTTTAACATATTAATTATGGGAGTAGAGAGTTGAAAATGGTATCATTCGAAAGGTATGGTTAGCCGGAAGGTGCGAATACAAATATTATTTTCTTACGATGTCAAGAAGGTATTTAAAAATACATTTATTTTTTATGCATTTTCCCCCATTTTTCCCTTTTATACACGTATTCCTTTACATTAAAAAATACCTAAAAGTAGAAAGTTGTTAAATCTGGCAATTTCATAAAGCTCAAATAAAACCATAGACACAGTAATTTGTATAATGTAGGATTACTATACACAAGCGAAGTGATGACGTCACTGTCTGTCCATGGAGCCATGAAAAAGATTTTCTATGTTAATCATCCATTGGATTTTTTGTAAAAAATTATTAAAAAATAACGGAAATTATCTGCTGATTTTAATTCCGATATTTGGGTATAGTTATATATAAATTACTGTCTACATGTGTTTGATTGAGTTATTTTTTTCTGTAAAATTGATAAAATTTTAATTTAAAATCACAAAACTCCAGAAAAAAAAAAAAATGGCAAACTTCCAGTTTCGAAAGTAAACATAAACATTTCATTTCAAAGGGTGATATTTAAACAATAAATATTCAACTAATATACTAAATAAAAGGAAAATGGATTTGTTACTAACTGCTGCATGTATAAGTAGACGATACGGAAAAAATTCCGATTTCCGTTTTTGCTGAATTTACATGTTTTGAGCTTTCTTTACGTTTCAATTAACTGAAATTGGCTACTTATTTTTTAAAAAAGTGTCTTTATTGCTAGCTTTTGTGGGTAGAAGAAGCAAGTAGAAGATACATAAAAACTTTTGATTTCCGGTTTTCGATGAATTTACACGTTTTGAGATTTCCTTGCATTTTAATTAAGTAAAATTGACTACTTATTTTTATTTTTTAAAAAGTGGATTTATTATTCTTTCCTCTGCATATATAAGTAGAAAATATAACATTCAGAAAAGTTTTACATTTTCGGTTTTCGACAATTGCCGCAGCTGTGTTGCAATTGCATTCCGTTTAGGACGAGGCAATAACTTTGCTTTGTCTCGCTTTGCAAAAAAAATGGTCGAGTTTCGACTACTGGGCGATACTAGTTAAAATAATTTCTCTGACAGCTATTTGTTATGAAGATAATGGCTCTCTAGATAAATTAAAAGATCATTAGAGGTATTTCACTGCATGAATTTCAATTATCTAAATGCATGTATATATAAAAGAGTTAATCATGAACCATTTAGTAGATATAGTTTTGTTACGCTACATTAGCAGAAAAACAGTATTATAAAGCCTATATTTACTTTTTTTTTTACTTGAATATGGATTTGCTAGATAAAATATTCCTAGAATAACTTTGAACCTAGAATAATTCAAAAATATATAAATTTAACCTAGAATATTCCTAGTGAGGAATATTCCCATAAAGATTAACGGTATAAACTCAAAGTTGAAAATTAATAAAGAGAAAACGAATTTGTTAGATGTTAAAATAAATTAACGTCTTGAAAATTATGGCAAAAGATTTTCGGCTCTGGACATGGATATACAACTTTTCCTTTGTGTTTCATTTGCCTCTCCCCCCCCCCCCCTCCATTCCCATCCCAACAATCGCCAGTAGGTTCTGCTCTCTAAGCTTATAGACGGAAGGTGCTGGGTTCAAGCCCAAGTCACGCTCATCGGCATAGGTCTCCAGTGCAGCCAGTTAGCCTTACCAACACCAACACCTTCCCCCTAAAAGTCTTAAATGCTACACTCACTACTTTATATTAAGAAAGGTTCCATAATAATTTTTCAAGTATATATATATATATATATATATATATATATATATATATATATATATATATTGTACAAGAAAAGTACGAAAATAGTTTAATATTTTTTGTTATTGAATTTTTGTATATTTTGAAGCGATAAGCAAGTTAATATGTTAGAAAATGTATTTCAAGTATAGAACTCGAATTCTTCGCTCTGTTTTTGGGACACTTTCAGGAATGAGAAATATTTGCTACTACTATTTTCATACAGAAATCTTTACCTTATGCATACTTGCCAACATCCTAATTATGAAACGGAAGATTTTTAGTACACGCCTCTTTTTCCACACCACTTTATTTTTAGAGTAATTATCTCCAAATGTAGTTGCGATTAAATAAGTATGAAATTACACTAAAAAAGAACTGGTGTTGAAAAAAAAAGACGAGTACTAAAAATCTTCCGTATATCAATGAGATGGTTGGCAAGCATGAGTATGTTTACAGTATTATGTCGTGGTTAAATAGGATAAATTATTGTATAAAAATAGTGGTAGCAAAAAAGGTGGAAATTTCTCATCCCCGAAGATGTCCTGAAAAACGAGCGAAGACTTCGAGTTCTGGAATAGGGTTCCCACAAAGCGAAATTTCCATTCCGCAATTTTGATATAGTAATTTTTTAAATACACATTAACAAATACCAACGATTAGTCACGCCTAAAATTTCATATAAAGGTAGTAGTATTCAATTTTTCTTTTGTGAGAATCCTTCTCTGGAAGTATAATAGTTCAAACTTGCATTTTCTTTTGTTAAAATCTTTCAACAATTGTACAATCTTAATTAAAAAAGAAATTAAAGAAATTAATTAATTAAACACCATCCCCGACATTGCCAGAAGTCATCATATAAATATGCGATCGACTTGTAATAATGTCTAGTTATTAATGCAATTATTAAAATTTGCTTCGGGGATCTTTAACCTATTAAATCTTGCATCATCTTTATTTTTTTTATTTTTATTTTTATTTTTTTGGTAATACCCATTTTTGACTCCCTATTGGAATATCTGAGATCGAGGCAGTTTGAAAAAAAGGCTAGTTTATATACTTTTAATTAATTTTTGATAGAGTTACAAACAAAAATTTGTTAGGGATAAATCCATCTATTTAGAAAAAATAAATTGAGATCTCGCACAGAAAAGTATGGTATTTATTGAAACAGTAAGTATAAATTAAAGTATAAAAATTTTAGATGTAAAATAAATTAAAGAAAGTATAAAAAAATTCAGATATAAAATAAAGTTGTGCTATTTAAAATTATATTTAAATCTACTACATGCGTAACTATTTTGCTTCCTAATATGCATGATCTTCAAAAATTACACACCTGCCAACACTGAGAAAAAAAAATATATACTGCCGTCATCTAGAATGGATACGTGTTCATTTTCTAAATCCCTTAATTAGAAATGTAGATTTCTAAGCTATGCACATAAGGCACGTCAATAAACTGAATAGACGAAATGATCGAGAATTTCTAGTCTACACATTTCTAGATGGTGAAACAATATTCTTAATATTCTAAATCTTTTGTATTGCGAGAAATTCTCACTTGATTTTCAAGAATTGAATAATAAACCACCATTATAGTTGCTGAAACCTGCCTCTTGTATTCTCATTTATTTGCAGAGATTTTTAAATAACTTTGCCCTGGAGAATATAGGGAAACGCTCTAGAATTCTAATAGGGGTTTCTAGAACTCGCTTTCAAAAGGGACTAGAATTTATAAGAACATGGAACTATTTTTTCTTGAGCCACAATTTAGATTCTAGATGTTAGTTACAGAATTCTCAGTGAAAACATTCTAATTAATATTTCATAAAATTTTTAACCCCGCTTTTTTTATCACGCCAGTCTTTTTTTAGAGAATTTTTCTTCTTATTTAATCGCAACTACATTTGAACTCTAAATATTAAGTGGTGTGGAATAAAGGGCGGTACTTATATTTTACGAAACTTTAATTAGGAAGTTGTCAAGTATGGAATTATCTAAATGTTTAAAACTAATACGCTATACTACCTTTTTTTCTTAAGCATTTATTCGTAATGAACATCATTGCTCGCTGTAATTCAAAGATTCAAAGACGGAAGGAGGTCGCTCACCACTATGCAGCGGTTTTGAGCGATTTCAACCTCCAAAGAGGGGCTCTGACGACAAATGTCACATAACAATGTAAAATTCTGAAAGAGCCCGTTTCTAGAGGTTAAGTCTCCCCCGTTGTTTACTGCATAAACATTAAAAAAAGAAATACAATTGCTGCCAGATATAAAATCCCACGTGACAGAGGACAGCAGTTAATTAAAAAAACAAAATTTAGGCTTTTAATGAGGAGGGCAACAGAGATTAAAAACAGAGATGATTGTTGATGAGGAATGTCTAATTTGAGAGTCTTATATAACGAGGAGTCCATGGTTATAGTCCGAAGTTGCGCCGGGGATTAGCCCTTCGCGACAAGGGGCGCTATAGTGACTAGAAATCATTGATCTTGGAGAGGGACACCGCACAAATTGAGAGTCACGCCGGAATTAAACTATACCGACATTGGGCGTTAATTGATAAATAACAGAGGTTGAAAGCAGATATGATAGTTGGTGAGAATGTTCGCTGTGATTGTTCAGCTTTAATTGGGTATAAATAATGTTGCACTTCTCCTTCGATAATAAATTTTGTATGCAAAAGAACTTCCAAATACCAAATGCCCTATTTTTACTTCAAAAGAAAAATCGTTATTCATTTATGAAAAAAAATCTAGAGTAATTAATGGTCTAGAGTAATTAATCTTAAGTAATTAATGGTTGTATAAATAAATTAAAGAATGAGATGTCGTTAAATAAGCAAAAAAGAAAACTGTAACAGTGTGTTTGAGTATTTTTATCTATATAGTATGTTGTTTATTTACTGCTATTGTGCTTCAAATAATTTGAGTCCATAGATCGCAATGATATAAATTTTCGTTATGTCCCTGTAAAAATATTTATGTGCTAGACTCACCAAAATCTATAGAGTTCGTGCGCCGGTGGCTTATAACATGTATATAAATTTTCAGCTCAATCGGATGAGGAGTATAGACGCTATCGCACTTTAAAAATTTGAGCCCATAGAGCATAATGATAAGGGATTTTTCCATGTGTCCCTGTAAAAATACTATAAGTGCTAGATTCATCAAAATCGTGTGACAGGAACTTATGTGTATAAATTTTAAGCTCAATCGAATAAAGCATTTAGACGCTATAGCACTTTAAAAATTTGAACCCATAGGCCATAATAATAAAGAATTTTTCTTTGTGTCCGTAAAAAAAAAAAAAAAAAAAAAAAAAAAAAACTACATTTTACCAAAATTAACATCGTGCTAGATTCACCAAAATCAATATGTTCGAGCTACGGTGAGCTGTAAGATCCATACTAGCTTTTAGCTTATTCGAACAAAGCGTTTAGACACTATCGTGTTCACTTACATACATACACACATACATCACCATAAAAATAGCAAAAACGAATTCGGAGGACCTCAAAACGTGTAGAAAGATCAAAATCTTGATGTCAGATTTTTGACATGATTGCAATACTTTCCTTACATGTATATGTTCGGAAAGCAAAATTGAAATACCATTACTTTAATAAAAATCTGATATTAAAATCTCTTTAACTCTATTATTCTTATAGGACGTATAAATCGTAAAACGTGATTTTCTTTTCTTTTTTTTTTTTTTTTTTTTCATAAATTAAGTTCTGTACATGTAAAAGTCACTTACACTGCAAAAAAAAAAAAAAAAAAAAAAAAAAAAAAAGCTGTTGAAAGTACAGGAAAAATTTGGCAGCTGTGGTGCCAGTATTTCTCCGTAAAACCGCAAAATCGTATCACTGGCATATATTTTACGCAGGAATCCTGTAAATCAAACACGTTTTTTGTTAAAAGTACAGTTTTGTCCTGTATATTTGACGGAGAAATACTGACACCCCAGCTGCCAGATTTTTCCTGTGCTTTTAACAGTTTCTTTTTACAGTGTATAAATGAAAAGGAGAAGAAAAAATCAACATCGTTGATATTTAAATCAAGTGCACTGTTAAAAATTTCTGTAAATTTAATGTAAATATTTATCCAGAGTCTCTGTAAATTTACAGTAATTCTTAGTTAAAAGTGAATAATCGAGATTCTCAATTTTTAGGTATTTTTATTATTTAATTTTTTAATTAAAATTAAAAATGACTGTTTCTACTTTAGAAAAGCATTCTAAGTTCGAAATATATTCACACCAATAATTAATTAAATTAATATTAGTTATTAAAATGAATGTATAAAATAAGTTTTTTAACATCTCCGTTTATTTTTCTCTGTAATTTTACGTAAGACTTAAGATAACAGATTACGCAGTTTTCTGTTGAAATTTTTAACAGTGTGTAAAAGAAACTTTTAAGAAAACTCAATTGAACTAGAAAAATTTGCAATTTTCAGTTAGAAGAATACAGCTCTCAAATTTTAAATTGCCAATGTTTGGATGGCCTTGTATAGTTTTCTATAAAGTGTGTAATTTTAAAGAGAATTTAGAGATTTTTGGACTGTGAACTCATAATCACTATTATAGCTAAATTTTAATTTTGTGAAAATTGGTGGAAAAATTATGAATTTTTTAAAACGTGTTCTTTTTAATATTAATATAGTTCAAACATGCTAATATTTTAATTTATTCCATGCATTGTTAGTACCATTATTAGTTATTGTAGTTTCTCAAACCACATCTCTCGATGAGTATTTTCGCTTCCTTTTTAATTGTAGTTACATACTGGAGGAAATTTAATTACAAATAAAGTGATGTGAATAAAGGTCAGGTATCAGTAGTGTTCAGGAATAAATTAAAATATTAGGATTTCCGTGAAACATGTAGTTAAGAACCATCGCGACTAAATCAAAATTGTAATAATAATAAAAATAATAATATAATTTAGAGTCTGTCTATTCATCTTTGAGTTACAATGCCAAAAACATATTCAACAGTATTGCAAACTTTTGAAATTTATCCTGGAATATTGTTAGTCCCGCCTGTTTAAAGTGTTTTTTTTTGGGTGTGTGTGTGTGTGTGTGTTATAAAATATTAGGATTCCCGTGAAACATGTAGTTAAGAACCATTGCGACTAAATCAAAGTTGTAATAATAATAATAATATAATTTAAAATCGGTCTATTCATTTGGGAGTTAGATGCCACAAACATATCAACAGTATTTTGAACTTTTATAATTTATCTCGGAATATTGTTAGTCCTACCTGTTTACAGTTTTTATTATTATTATTATTATTTGTGTGTGTTATAAAATATTAGGATTCCCGTGAAACATATAGTTAAGAACCATTCGGACTAAATCAGAGTTGTAATAATAATAATAATATAATTTAGACTAGGTCTATTCATTTGGGAGTTACAATAGCACAAACATATTCAACAGAGTTGCGAACTTTTATAATTTACCCCGGAGTATTGTTAGTCTCACCTGTTTAAAGTTTTTTTTTTTTTTTTTTTTTCGTGTGTGTGTGTGTTATAAAATATTAGGATTCCCGTGAAACATGTAGTTAAGAACCATTGCGACTAAAACAGAGTTAATAATAATAATAATAATAATAAAAGCATGGACTCGGTCTATTCATTCAAATTACTGAATAATCGATAGTGAATAATATGTGCAAGTGCATCAAAAAGGGTTGTGCCCTATCATGTTGTCAGTAATAATGGGTTTCTTTAGCTTTGTTTCAGCATTCCAGATATGCGCTTTGTCGTTTCACGCGCTACCTATATATAATTCGACATTCTTACTTGTCTATACTCCAATTCTTCTTCTTCTTCTTTTTTTTTTTTTTTTTTTTTTCAAGTAGTTGAGAATTTACATGTTTAAGTATTACATTTCGAGTGTTTATTTTAATTGCTACTGACTTTTTTTCTTTTCTTTTTTCTTTCTTTCTTTCTTTTTCTTTCTTCTTTTTTTTAAAAAATAAAACCATCATAGTTTACCAAAACTAAATGCAAAACTGGTGTACAAACGATAAATAGACAATAAGACTTCTTCACACACCATAAATTTTAAGCCAGCACAACCGATTTCGAAAGGACGTAGCCTTCCTTCATCAGGTGCAAAAAAACACGTGCTACTGCCTTGGAGGCAAAAGCAAGACTTGCTTTTGCCTCCAAGGCCATGTTTTTTTTTTTTTTTTTTTTGCACCTGATGAAGGAAGGCTACGTCCTTTCGAAATCGGTTGTGCTGGCTTAAAATTTATGGTGTGTGAAGAAGTCTTATTGTCTATTTATCATCATATTTTAGTTTTAAAACTTTTATTTGCATATACAGTCGAACCTCGTTAACGTGAACACTGTTAGCGTGAATTACTCTTAAGAAGAACTGCTTCCATAATCCCCATCAGAAAGAAGATCAGTTTAGTTATACGAAGATTAGTTACTGATAGCATGAACTAATTTTTTATCCCCCTTGAGATTCACGTTAACGAGGCTCGACTGTATTACTTTTTACCAGAATTTCTTTAAGAATACGTTAAAATTCAAGTAAGATTCTAAGGCAAAGTTTTGTTTTTCCAGCGGCAAGATGCTCGAATCATAGTTGGAATGTTTTACGTGGCTGCAGCGAGGAAGGTCATCTGTGAGGTAAGAAATTTTATAGTAGTACAATAAAACAATAAATAAAAATAACCAGAACAGTAATCGAACCTGAGGTCCTTGATATGACACACTGAGGACCTGTTATTGATGAAACCCAGTCAATATATAACTCACACTATTCGCTTACATGAAAGTTAGAAATATTCATCTGTTCTGCGAATGGTGGAACAGTGTTATAAAGAAATTTATAAATATTTTTAAACTCTAACATTACTGAAGTACTAAGAATAGTTATTTATAACAAAAACGAAAATATTTTATTTAAATTTGATCGGTAATTTAAATCGCAATTATTCTTAGTTATCTTTACTTATTTATTTACTTATTTACCAGAAGGTAAGATCTGCTGAAGAACATCTGCAGAGAATTAGGTATCCCGCCACTCGAATTTCCAAGCATGTCGGGAATCGTGGCTGAACCAGCAACATCACCGAACTGGTGTTTACAAGTAATACAGTGCCGAAAAAAAAAAAAAAAAAAAAAAAAAAAATCTTTACCATATAGTAATTTATATAGATCTATCACCCCCATGTTAACGAGTAAAGATTTTTGATGCCGAAAACGTTTTTTGGTATCAGCCATTAGAGAGTTAAAACTCAAAAACAGTAATAGAATAGAATGGTAATGAATTTTAAAAATGCCGAAATATTGCGCGGCTTTTAAGTGTTCTAATAAATATATGAAAAGAAATGCGGTAAGTTCCATAAATAAGTTATATTCAAGTAATTTATGAAAAATATAATTTTTATAATCAGTTGCTTTGTTATTATTATGAAATAATTACTATTTTCATATTTAATGGAATACTTTTTTTTTTTTTTTTTTTAAATATTTTTTAAGATTTTATATTAGTAAGTAATATGGAATTCTCAAAATTCTTTTAAATGTAGCTAGCAGCCACGAAAGTTTTAACATATAACTAGTATGTTGTTGCCACCACAAGACTTTCTTCTATATATAATCCTATACAAATTTACGCAATACAAGTAATTTATTAAATTATAATTTATTAAAATCATTTTTCAAGATGAATGCAGACGATTTTTATCTCAAAGAAGTATAATAATAATAAATGCCGAAGGAAATACAGTTTTGTGCAGACATGAGTACACTAGAGTATAGTAAAAAAAAAAAAAAAAAAAAAAAGTAAAGTAAAACGCAAAGAAAGAAAAAGGGGTATCTGGAGTTTTTCATTCTCTTTTAGTGCATAAATTTTATTTGCTAAATTACCTATGTGTATTCCCGTGTATATTCACTCTGGGAAATACATCCATAAGAGAGTAAAATGGCCGTCTTTTCCCGATTAAAAAAGATATCACTATAACTTTTCCCCTCTCAATGATCAATCTATGTCTTATTACTATATCTATGATCTTTACACTTGAGCAGGAAAAAAAAAAAAAAAAAAAAAAAAAAAAAAAACTTCACATGTCATTTTGCCGTTCCCGTCATAAAAATGTGTCGAATCCTAGTGATGACACGTGGCGGTAGTCGGTCACTATTTTGTCATCTCATCTTTACATTTTATTGCCGAATGCAGTCGTTTAGGCATGAATCTCTGGCTCTATCTACCAAATGGCTACAACTGGCTACATCGAGAATGATATGACAGATCTCTGGCTACATCAATCACAGAGATTCCCTTCTCTAGCAGAGTCAAGTCATGCGATTTCTCTTCCATTTTAAGCTTAATCCGACCCAATGTGTGGAGTGGGAATACTGATGTAGGTTATCAAACTTTTAACAAAGGAACGAAATACTGGCTGGCGGGAGCAAAGAGCATACAGCCTAACTCTAAAAGTCCACGAGGTGAACTGAGTGTTGAAAGAATAGGGAAAGGTCGTCTGTGATCGACTAACACCACATGTCATTACTGGAGTTCAAATTATTTTTATGGCAGGAACGGCAACTGACATGTAAAGTATTTTTTTGCCGCTCAAGTGTAAAGATTTTTTTTTTTTTTTTTTTTTTTTTGCCGACACTGCAAATAAAAAAGTTTTAATAAACACCATAAAATGCAAGAATTCGTTACAATTGGTTTGGGTAAAAAAAAAAAAAAAAAAAAGAAAAAGAAAAAGAAAAGAAAAGAAAACAATCGAAGGATTGTATCTTCTTTCAACCCGAAGTAATTGTCGCGAATTCTTGCATTTTATGGTGTTTATTCAATTTTTTACTTATTACAGCAACGTAGTTATTTTTGCCAGAGCACCTTTTCAGGACGCTCTCTACTTACCGTCACTGGCATTCAAAGATCTTATTATTTTACAGGGAAATTTGTCACTAGAATTACTCATTACCTAATATATATTTTTTAATACATTAAATAATTATTTTTTATTAAAAAAACCACGGGGATTAAATTTTTTCTTGTTGCTACATTTTCCTTTTTTTAATATTTCATTTTGAAGCTAAAAAATGTAGAAAATGAACTAAATGCATTTTTTGCACATTGTGGTACAGAAATTAAACATTTGAAAAGTAAATAAATAAACTGTTTTTTGAAAAACAAGAACAATTTAATTGTTATTACACTGCAAAAAATGAACCCGTAAAAGTACGGGAAAAAACTGGCAGCTGAGGTGCCAGTATTTCTCTGTCTAATATACAGGACAAACCTGTACTTTAAACGGAAAACTTGATTTACAGGATTTCCCTGTAAAATATATGTCAGTGATACAATTTTACGTTTTTGCACTGTATTTTTTATTTACAGTTTTTTCCCATTAAAATTTACACGATTTTCCAGTATTTTTTCAGTGAATTGTTATTATTATTATTGAGTGTGAAAACGGAATTAAGAAAATTACATTAGGTAATAAGTAATTTAGTTAACAAAATTCCCCATGGAATAATATGGGATTTAACTGGCGGAGACGATGAACATTTAAGAGGTACCTTAACACGAGACGGGGGGGGGGAGGGGGGATAAGGAGACGCTAGATTCGTAAATTATTCCAATTCAAGGAAAGAGCATCTTATGGACACGACAATTTAGCGAGTTGCCCAGCGTGGCATAGAGCAAAATCAGCAAAAATGTAGCCGAATGTCGCGCCTGTAATGCGAGCAATATTGGAAAACGCAGGGAAGGGGGGGGGGGGAGTAAAAAATATTAATAACTTCTTGGTTATATGTTAAATGAATGAACTTTTTGAATGTTATATAAGTATACAAACTATTTCAGGACTGTTAATTTTTAGGGGTGGTGGAAACATTAACACAACCACAAAAAACTATTCCATACTTGATCACGATATCCTGAAAATTATTGCTGATTTTGGCTTCGCACAGTACAGATTGGCAGTCATAATCAACGAACAGAGCAACAGTATACATAGACGCATGTATATGTTTATTATAATTTGTTAAATGTTCAGTTACACGTGAAGTGACAAATACCATTTTTTAAAGAATAGTATAGTATAGTTTAGACCTTTATACCACATTAGCATGATTGTGGTTAACTGTGATAAGCACATTTTGGATCCTTCGTAACCCACAGATTTGAAGTACTCTAAAAATTTTTTTTAGCTTTTGACACTTTTTAACACAATCACAAACTTATTTTCAAAAGAAAATTCTTGGAAATTTGTAATTATTACTATCTAAATGGGAAAATATCAATGTTTTTTCTATTAATATAAATGGGTTACGTCTTGATCTATTTAGCATTTACTTCCCCTTCTCAGATTTAAGTTGCTAACTCTGCCAAAGTTTTCTAAAAGATTTATACTCTATAGGAAAAGTAATAATAATAATAATAATAATAACAATAACTTCTTAATATTTCAGTAAAAATACCTGTTATTTTTTTTCTTTGTTCTCTCTTTTTAATGAAAATAGCTTTAAGAGAATTTAAAAGCGTAGAAGATTTTGGTTTGAGATCAGTTTTTAGTCTTATTTGTTGAAAACGATCTATTGAGGACGCTTTTTATTTTCTCTTACTCATATATGGCAGAAAAAGTATCGATTTTGAATCCAGTTTTCGAAACTGTGTTTTGCTATAATTATACGTTTTGAAGACCCTTGAATACACAATTTAGATTTTAAGAGGATGGTTCGTATGTCTATCTCTGTGTCTCTGCCTTTCTCTGTCTATTTTTTATGAACATAATTCAAACACAGATATTAACAGGAAGTCTAAATTTCGTATTCCATATCTGTATGGCGTACTGATATTACTTGTAAATTTTTACAGACATCACACAATTGGTTCGTAGACAGTGACTCATAAAAAGTAGTAGATGAGAATTTTCATTGATGCATTGTATTACTTTTAGACATATTAACGAAATTACAGTATATTTTATCTATGCAGAAAAACATCATGTTTTCTATATTTTTTAGTATTAAAATCATCCCAAATTCATTAAAAGAGATTAAAAAAAAAAAAAAAGAATTCAGATATACTAGGAGCTATGGTTCGAAATTGTTCGAAGAATATTCATTTTAAGTTATTTTATATAGTTAGTTGATTGTGTTAAATTTAAATACCATGCTGAATTTATAAAGTATATTACGCGTATACAATTTATATACATTATACAAGGCTACACAAAAGGAGTCGAAAACATTATTTTATATTGGATGTGTTGATGAAAGTGCTTTATTATATTATACAATGTTCAAGAAAACTATCAATTCCAAAGCTTTCAGCTGCACAAAAAGGTTTAAATAAAAATACAGTGTTGTGAATAAAGATGTCTGTCATTAAAATTAAAGGTTAGAGAAAGTAATGTGAGTGCAAGGCCAGATTATTACAATAGTATCTACAAATCCCATGTATTTTCCTCAAAGAAGAAGAAGAAGAAAAAAAAAAAAAAAAACTTGAAAAATGCTTCAAAAATTTTGAAATCGTTCAGCAGGATATTTTTTTTTACTTTCTCTTACACATAAGGTAGAGAAAGTATTGATTTTGGGTCAAATTTTCGAACGCGAGTTTTTGTTATATTTACATGTTCTGAGTTTCCCTGAATACGAAAATCATGTTTTTAGCAAATGGCGTGTGTGTATGTCTGTGTGTCTGTCTGTTATCAGCATATCTCAAAAACAAATTATGGCAGAATGTTCAAACTTGGTATTCTAAATGTGTATCATATAAGGATGCTACACTAAACTTTTCGTTAATATCAAGCAAATGATTCGTGTATAGGGACATTCAAAAGTATTCAAATACATTACGTCTATGAGAAAAATTGCAGGTAACTAGAGTTTAACATCTATAGACTGCACTAAACTAAATGAAACGAATATATATTTTTTGTAATAGCGATAGTCAACAGGTTAAAAAAAAAAAAAATTGTGTATGTAGGAGCCTCGCCTCCCCCCTGAAGGGGAAGTCCCCCCTCGAGGGGAGTAAATTTTCATGATGGGTATCTTTCAAAAGAGCTCGCCAATACCTTTAAAACGAATGGTTGAGCCATTGATCTGCGATAATTTAAAACAAAGTTATGGATTTTTTTTTACTTTTAACGAAAAAAAAAACTTAGAAAAAAAAATCGTATTTATTTTTTTTATTTTATTTTTTCTTTTTTTAAATATTGATAATAAAATGGACTTTTTTTGGATATTTAGTGTTATACTACTTCTCTAATACGGAAATCGTCTGCATTATCATAAAAGATAATTTTTTAAAATAATAATTTTAACAAATTATTTTTTAAAAACAGAATTATTTTTTAATAGCCGAATTAAATTTTATATAAATGTAGGTCCATTTAAGAAACGGGGGGTTGAGGCGGCAGTAGCCCCCCTCACACAAAACTAATTATCATATAAAACTCTTCCGAAGCCTAATTTGAATTGTTTAACACAGGTCTACATAACAGTACTCGTTATCTTACCTATTAATCTGCAACCTGTATTTATAGTATTAAATTTCAGGGTAAGAGAAAGTCGTGTGAGTGACACACCAGATTATTTTTCTTCTAAAGTTTCCACAATCATCGCGATGCTAATTACTTTTGCACTTCCTTCTTTTTTGAGAACGGAAACAATAGGGAGATTTATTAATTTCTTGTTTTTCAGTTTGATTATATGTTATGCTTCTGCTGAAAGTTTCTGTGAGAAGATAATAATTTCTAATCAGGTATAGAAGTACATATTTCCTTTTCCCATACTCTTTTCAAAGTGAATATAAAATACGAACATGGCTTCAGTTTAGGAGAAATTCATTTCATTGTTAATTGGTAGTGTTGCCAAATGGGATCGTATAATATTTTTGTAATTTAATGAACAATAAAATATTTTTAGAAGATAAAAAAAAAAAAAGAATACTTTCTAAAAAATACGCGATCCGCGATTATAATGAAATGCTCGCCCTTTGGTGGGCTAAGGTGAAATTACAATTAACATGAATAGCTTTCGGCTTTCTTCGAGACGCCATTGCTTGCCGATGTTTAGTTTCACATTTATTTATTGAACAAAAATGAATAAATCCGGTAAAAAAGATAACACATATTGTTGTATACTACAGTGTAACTCCAAAGGATCAAGAAATCCAGAATTAAGCTTCCATTTATTTCCAAACGACAAATTTAAAAGTTCAGTTGCTTCGGCTAATGGAAGTAAAGAATTAATCAGATGATTTGAAACTAATATTTGTTCAGCTTCAGTTAAACATCTACTTCCGATCGAACTTTGAATAAACTGAAATATTTTTTCTAAAAGCAATCAATTTTCCATGATGTAATGGCGGAGAAATTATAGCACGAATATTAAGTAGTAACACAAATAGAACAATAATAAATACACGTGGCTATTATATTTACTAACAACAAAAGCTGAAAAAGCGCCATCTATCGATCATTACAAACGCGGATAAGAATTTGTGAGTGAAATAATATCTAGAATGCATTAATATTTATTTGTTTGCCATTTATATTTATTTACTACTATACTTATCGTGACACAAAAACATTTACAGGGCATGACAGTTACTACCAAAAGGAAAATTATAAGACAAAATTTGTGATTGTTGGATTCAGATTCTTCCCAATAAGATTGAAGGTGTTTAAGGGCCCTCTTCATTCACCGCCGCCGGAAGCCGAAGCTAATGTTTTTCTATGGGAAATTTTTTTTAACAAATAACTTATTAACTAATACATATTTTTAAATTCTGTTTTCACATTCTGAAAATTCCCAGCTGTTAAATTGACGGACCTTTTATAAAATATTATTTTTTTATATTTTATTTTGAAGCTGAAAAATACGAATTTTCAATATGTGAATTTTTTCATTTTGCAATTTCAAAATAAAATATTAAAAATTAAAAAAAAATACATTTTTAAAAGAGGTCCGTCAATTTAACAGTTGGGAATTTTCTGAATGTGAAAACAGAATTTAAAAATATGTATTAGTTAAAAAGGTATTTGTAAAGAAAATTTCCCCATAGAATAACATTAGCTCGGGCTTCCGGCGACGGTAAGTGAAGAGGGCCGTTAATACTGCTACGTCTTAAGAAATTAGTAAAACAAATAATATGTTTGCACTCTGGATATTTTCGAGACTTAATTTCTCATTGCTATATTATTCCGTGATGTTTTTCCTTTATCGTTACATAGTAAAATAGTAGATAGAAATACTAATTTATATTTCACCAGATTTAATCTCCTCTGTGATTTCTGTAATTTTCTCCGAAACTTGTGAAAATATTACCCTCAACGCAGGGCTCGCCAAAACTAGAGCCCCTAAATAAAATAATAGGCCGGCGCATCACCGCCATTTTTACTTCCTTATACAAAGTATAAGGAAGTATAGTAATCCCGATTTGCGAAATGGATTTTGTATTTCACATTGCTCGAAAACGAATGATCGCTGAATGTTGCTAATTTATACGTGTGACTTTCATGATGCTTAGTTGCACACCTGCAAGTGTCATCTTAACACGAGCTCTCGTTTTAGAGATATAAGGGATTTTACACGATTTTTCGTGACGTCTGTATGTGTGTGTGTGTGTGTGTGTGTGGGTATGTCGCATAACTCAAAAACGGTTGGACGTAGAAAGTTGCGAATTAGTACATAGGTTTGTTGTAACATCTAGTTGTGCACCTCCCTTTTTGGACTTTCTATGATTTTCCGTTTTGGAGATATTTAGGAAAATTAGGTTCATAATGACAAAAATTTGGCCATAATGTATCAAAAAACGGTAATAACTCAAAAACGGTTTAGACAAATCTTGCAATTTAACTGACTTTCCGATTAGCTAGACATTTGAAACTTTCAGAAAAGCTCAGAACACGTTGGCAATGCATTTTTTAAATATTTTTAGCCAACTGTTTCCGATACCTGCTGCCTTCAGCAGCGTTTATGCGATTCAACAGAAAATTTATTTAACTAACTTTCCGACTAGCTAGACATTTGAAACTTTCAGATTAGATCAGAACACGGTGAAAATGCATTTTTTAAATACTTTTAGCCAACTGTATAGGGTCCCTGCTGCCTTCGGCAGCGTTACCAGTTCAAATCTTGGAATCGATTTGTAACTAACTTCCCGACTAGCTAGACATTTAAAACTTCCGGAAAAGCTCAAAATACAGTGACAATGCATTTTTAAAATATTTTTGGCCAATTGTTTCGGGTCACTGCTGCCTTCGGCAGCGTTTACATGGTTCAACAGAAAATTTATTTAACTAACTTCCCGACTAGCTAGACATTTGAAACATTCAGAATAGTTCAGAACACGGTGAATATGCATCTTTTTAATACTTTTAGCCAACTGTTTCAGATCCCTGCTGCCTTCGGCAGCGTTTATATGGTCCAACAAAAAAATTATTTAACTAACTTCCCGACTAGGTAGACATTTGAAACTTTCAGAATAGTTCAGAACATGGTAAAATTCCTTTTTTTAATACTTTTAGCCAATTTTTTCGGGTCCCTGCTGCCTTCGTCAGCGTTACCAGTACAAATCTTGCAATCGGTTTTTAGCTAACTTCCAGAAAAGCTCAGAACACGGTGATAATTCATTTTTTTTAAATATTTTTAGCCAACTGTTTCGGGTCCAATGTCAATGTTTTTTAACATTATGTATATTTCTAAAAGTGTATAAGGAAGTCATGTGGTGCCCACATCAGATTTTTTTTTTTTGCCTCCCAAGAGCACAGCATTCCCGCTTGGCGTCCTTATCGCTTTCCTAATGATTTTAAGAAATCTTGATCTGAAGCTAATCCGGTCAAGATAAGAGCAATAAGCAACAATAATATTCCTAAAAACACATTTTTTTTTCACAGTACATTCTCAGGCTGTCATTTTATTCTGAGGATATACTATGGATGTACGATGTGTTGTTAGGGCGATTTCTGTTTCTTTTATAAAATGTCGCCAAAACTCAAATACACAGTAATAGAAGGTCTGTGAACACTTTATATTCACTTCTTGAATGATTAATAGCAGTTTATCGCTAAACAAACTTCCATATCATAGTTAGCTAAAATTATGAAATATAATAAAACAAGTTACTCTAAAGTAACGTAAAACGATAAAAAAAAAATGTTTGTGGTTTGTTTATCAGAGGAACACGCTGGGTACATGTGGCAACCCCAAGGCAACAAAATGCCTGATGCTCCAGCTCGTATATATAGGAGCCTTAGTCAATGCAAGCTTAGGACTCCCGCTTACCATCTGTATGCACTATCTACCAATAAGTATCTGGACACTTTCGAATTTAGACGTTTTGTCAAATATCTAGAAAAATATTGTAGAAATTATCTTGAAACTTTGGGAGTATAAAGAACATGTTACTCCTCATACATTTCAGCAAAATTTTTGTCTTGAAGAGAAGAAGAGGATCTGTAAAAAATTAAACGAAAGTCAAAATGTGTTGGATCACCCTGTAAAAAGTATTGCTTGAAATGAATTTTGGCTGTAACATGTGATTATGAGGATAATTCAACTTAACTGTATAAATTTCTATGAGGCTACCACATATATTCAAGGCGATACAACGGTTTATTTAAAAAGTAGAAAAAAAAATACCACTTTTTTAATTATAACTCATAGGGTATTAGACCCAATGCTAAGCTATTTTTAGAAAACTTGGCATACTACATTAGACACGCCATACTGCAACCAGAATGCAGTATGCTGTAATCTGAGGTCAGATTCTCATAATCACATGCTACAGCCAAAATGCATTTTAAGCAATACTTTTTACAGGGTGATCCAAAACACTTTGACTTGACTTTTGTTTAATTTTTTACAGATCCTCTTTTTTTCTTCAAGACAAAAATTTTGCTGAAATGTATGATGTGTAACATGTTCTCTATACTCCCAAAGTTTCAAAATAATTTCTACAATATTTTTCTAGATATTTGACAAAACGTCTAAATTCGAAAGTGTCCAAATGCTTAAAAACCCGGATAAACTACTACGTCAGAAACGCCAAAGAAAAATATTTGAGATGTATACAGCTGTTTCGGTAGGCTTAAGCGTACCGTCTTCAGTGCAAAAAGAATTCTGAATCTGGAGAAGTGCTCGTATGTATAGGAGAGGGACCGAATTTAGTTCAATCAATAGGATTACGGGAAAGGTGGGGAGTGCGGCCAATAGGAATTTAGGAATGTAAGCTGTGTAAACAGTAGAAAAATTAAGAAAATGTGGACTGGATGTAAAATTTCCAACAATCAGACAAATAGAGAACAGCGAAATCACAATTTACAAGGCTTTTAAAATTTTTATAAATATGAAAAGCTTCAAAGAAATCGGGTTCATGAATGGATTTAGGTCTGCAAATTATTTTAGCTGAACTAAATTTAAAATTATCATTTTCCTCCCAGCAATGTTTAGAAATAGCCGATTTATTGGTTTCTTGTTTGCGGACGTAATTCATATGTTCTTTTAGACGAAATTTAAGACTGCGTTTAGTTTGGCCAATATATGATAAACCACACTGACAGGAAATACTATAAATGCCCGAAGAATTATGCATATCAATGGGATCTTTTATTTCTTAAATTATTTTATTCCTTCCTGCGTGAAGGTAATATTTTCGCGATCTTCGGTGAAAATCACAGAGGAGACTGAATCTGGTGAAATATAAGTTAGTATCTCTATCTACTATTTTAATGTGTAACATGTATGAAAACTTCATGGAATGGACTTTTGACTACTAGCAATGGAGAAATTGTTCCGAAAATATCCAGAAAGTAAACATTACTTGTTTTACTAACTTTTTAAATCGTATTAAACTCCATCTTCATTGCTATTGGAAAGAATCGAATAATTACAAATTCTGTCTTATAATTTTCATTTTGATAGTAATTGTCATACCCTCTGTTTTTTTTTTTTTTTTTTTTTTTTTTTTTTAATGTCAAAATGTTAAATATTTTAAGAAATATGAACACTTTTATTAAATAATTTTCAACTACGCATGCGCAAGCTTTTAAAAAAATTCATTAGCATAATTTAATAAAATAACGTATTCAAAAAGTCATGAGAGATAGAATGAACAAAATTTCAGTTCCTCTCAAAATAAAAGCTAAGCTATAAGGGGTTTTATTCACATTTATATTTTGATTCAATCGATACCCAATGGTAATACAATGTTCATTGATTGTAAAAAAATATTGTTAAAACCCCCTATCATCTTTTTTTTTTTTTTTTTTTTTTTTTTTTTGAGAGGAACTGAAATTCATTCTGTCTCTCATAACTTTTTGAATTTACTCGATATTTGCTTGGGGTTTTCATATAAATAGCTCAATACTTTTGACTATTAAATTATGCAAATGAAATTTTTAAAAAGCTTGTACATACATAGTTAAAAACTATTTTGTAAAAATGCTCATATTTCATTTAACATGTTTGCATTCTAATTGCAGTATGCTGTGTCTAAGGCCCACACTGTAAAAAGTTGGTTCTTAAAAATAAGTATATATTGTCTCAAAATAGTCCCGAAACAATATATACTTAAATTTGAAAACCCATGTACTTATTTTTGAGTATATTGACATGCTCAAAAATGGAGTTGACCAATAAGAATCCCAATATCCCCATGTTTGGCAGGTCAATGTACTCAAAAATGAGTACATGGATTTTCAAATTTAAGTATATATTGTTTCGGGGCTATTTTGAGACAATATATTACTTATTTTTAAGAACCTATTTCTTACAGTGCACTACACACTGAAGAGACATAAGACAAAGTTTGATGCGACATGCGACAAACGCATGTTCTAAACAGTTTTCAGGAGATGGAGTTGTATTTAGATCATGCGCGTGTCGCATGTCTCTTCAAACTTGTCTCATGTCTCGTCAGTGTACGGCGGGCCTAATATAATACGCGAAGATTCCTAAAAATGTTTTTGCACTGGGTCTAATACCTTTTACGGGTTATAATTTAGAAAATGGTATTATTTTTTGCATTTTTTTTTAAGAAACCATTCTATCTCCATTAATATATGACTTAGACACATAAGAATTCATACAGATAATTAAAATAATCCTCATAATCACATTCTGCAGCAAAAATGCATTTCGAGCACTACATTTTACAGGGTGATCCAAAACATTTTGGTTTTTGTTAATTTTTTACTAGACCCTTTCGAAAAATATCCAAATACTTACTGGTAGATAGTGTGTAACATAATTCCTATTAAAAAAAATATAATAATATTATAGTTTAAAAAAATTAAAGAACACGCTTTTATAGAAATGTGAACTAAAAAACACAAAATATCTATCTTAGTATTAAAATGCAGGGTAAGAGAAAATCGTGTGAGTGACACACCATAATATTTACACACATTTAAATCTTTAATTAAAATAATTTAGAATTAAACAAAAACCATTTTTAAAAAATCTCCCCGGACTGGGCTCAAACGCTGGACCTTTAGGTTCGTAGCGCGGCTCTTTACCTCGCAGCCACAGCGTTCACGTAGGGCAAGTCTTTTTTTTTACAATATAGATTTTTTGTTTGCTCCCAGAGCGGTTACAAACATACAAACATAGATACAAACAAACATACACACAGGTGAAGCTAATAAAAGCGTGTTAATAAATAGCCCGGTTTGGCCATACTGACCTATAAAATAATCCGGTTACAGTATGGTCTCTACGCAGGGCCTGATTACCCAAAAGGCTCGGGAAGCACAAGCTTCCCCTCTAAAATTTAAGAGAGGTCCCCAAAATAACTAAAAAGAGGGTCTTGAATTTTCTGTTTTATATTTTCATATTGAGATTGAATTTTTCTGAGAAAATTCGCCTAAAGCAAGATAAAATACTCACTATTTCGGGAAAAATCTATTATTTAACCTCAAAAATCTGAATGGTCTTAATTAATAAGTTATACGATTTTAATGTTGTGTGTAGAAATCACCCAGATATATGAATGAAAAAAAAAAAAAAAAACTATAAACACACACTAATTTTTGGTCTATAACATTCTTATATTACAATATGTAACAGATTACAATATGTAACAGATTTTCTGAAATGAAAGAGGGCCCCGAAATGATACTGAGCTTCCCCCAGCTTCAAAGCTTAATCGGGCCCTGTCTCTACGAGATGATTTTTTTTATCTTTTTTCAATAAAGTGTTTAAGACACGGCTTGTTTACCCGCCTGTCTGTCCGATGCTCTCATTGTAAATATTTTTGAAATAATTCGAAACATATTTTGTGCAAATATATTAAAAACAAAATACATTTTAAGGTTCAATCACGGTGGTAAAATAAATGTTAAACCAAGTGATAGGTAAGTACAGTTGAATAATGTTTTGAAATATATGCAAATTGCAAGATATTTATTTCTTAATTTTCTTTCTTATTATTAAAATGCATTTACAATGTCTGTTTTTAGGCTTATAAGCAGAAAGTTTATGGCAAACAGTACGTCTGGTTTTTGATCGGTTGGTATGAGGATGACTGGTACACGTTTATGGATAAAGGGCACAATTGCACGGTTCAACAGATGAAGGAGGCAGTAGAAGGGCATCTGACAACAGAAGCCTTGATGCTGAATCAGGGATCCGAACCTACTATCTCTGGAATGGTACATCGATTTTTTTTTTTTTTTTTTTTTTTTTTTTTAATGCCAAAGTGGCATTTAAATAAATATATATATATATATTAAAAATGATAGTTTTTTTTTTTTTTTTTAAATGCAGTTAAATAAAGAATAACTGACAAGTAAATATCAGAAAAATCCGAAATTTCCGATAATAATTATATAATAACTAAATTAAATTTCCTGAAAATTACAATAATACTTTAAGGAAAACAATTAATTTAATTGAATTTAGTAATTAATCAAAGTTACATTTATTCTCTTCAAACTTACCTTAACTTTAGTCCACTATTAATTCCTGCAATTCTTTTAGCTATACAAGATACAAGAGGATGAAATGAAATTGAACCAAGATTTTAAATTGAAGCAAAGAGTTATTATTAACAAATCCAGTTAATGAAAGGGAAGTGAACTAAGATTTTAACCCTTTGCGCTCGGCATATTTTTCGTAAGACACGCCTTTTGGCGTTCCTTTAAAACGTCACACGTATAGTTTCCAACTTACTACCTTTTGGCTACCAAAAAATTGTAATAATTTGTTTTATTTTACTTCATCATTAAATAAAATAAATCTTTCTGATAAAATTTTCCGGAAGCCGAAAGGTAGCCTATAGTTACACGTTTTAGAAAAATAACATTTCATTTGCAGAGGAACACCTTAAGGCGTAGCTCGAGTTTTTTAATGTCCCCTCAGAAGGGACATACGAGCGATAAGGGTTAAATTGAAGCAAAGAATTGTTATTAACAGAAGGACAAATTTAAAGCAATTTGTGACCAGTAATAGAGAGAAAAAATGTTTGAAGCGCTCAGAACCGTGGAAATATATCGTCAGGGAAAACCATTCTCACGGTTGAGTAAAATTATAAAAGCAAGATTTCGATCGCTAGTTCACCATATACACACACATATATACATAAATTTTATTTGAACTGCTTATCATATTACATGGAGTTAAAACTCATGCATCAAGATTCATGATATAAATTGGGGATCAAATTTCTAAAATTTCAGAAATCAGATTTTAGGTATTTCTGTTAGCTATATTTTAAAGCAAAAATCTCACGTATATCTGTTATTATTATTATTTTTTTTTTTTTTTTACATATAAAAGATTGTGTGAAATCACGATTTCTGCATGTAAAATCACATTTTGCCCCTCTCGGAGGCCAAATTTCTAAAATTCAAGAAATTGATTTTTAGGTATTTGTGTTAGCTATATTTTAAAGCAAAAGTTTTATAGATATCTGTTTTCTTCTTTGATACACAAAAGTTTTTGTGAAATTACGTTTTGCCATCCTCCCCACTTTCAGGGGCGAATTTCCTAAAATCGCTTCTTAGTGGCTCTCTATGTCACAGAAGGAATGTTTTCACCAAGTTTCGTTATTCCAGGAGCAGAGGTTTGAGCTGGACTAGAGCTCCTCCAATACAGGCTGGCTTATCAGGCATTTTGTTTCCCACTCAGCGATTGTTGCCCACGCGGTCCGACTTTCAAGTGTTATCAAATCACATAAAATGGAGGTTTTGCAGGCGAAAATTGCTCAGATCATACCAGAACTGCTTTTAGAACGTTTAGATTTCCAACAGGTGAAGAAAGGCGAAAGAAATGAGCTATTAATTGTCCAAAAGAAAATTGTACGCTTAGCTTTCAATCACAAATATGAAGTATAATTATGATATATTTTCTTCCATTTTTGTATCAATTATTTTTTTTATTGTTGTTTGATTATCTAAATGTTGTATTTTACAACCTACACTACTTTTCAACGTGTATAAATATTTAAAATTAACTAATTTAGCAGCAACAGTGATGGCTACTTTTTACAAGGGTTATAAGAAAATTTCGCCAAATATTACCGCCAAACTTATCAAGTACCAACAATAATTCGCTCTTCTGTTTAGGTAAACTCGCCATTTTAGGCGATAAAGACGCCGAGTAATGCGTCTGCAACTGAACGTCGCCAAGCTATATTGCCGTTGGGCAACAATAATCAGCTGTGAGTCAGCTCGTATTATAGGAGTTTTAAGGCTGGTTTAAACTAACCGCAGTGGAAACTGCGCTTTACGCTGGTCGTTGATGAATCAGTCAGTCACTCACTCAGGACAAACGATTATATATATGTATAGATTATTACGCATGTCTAAGGGGTAAAAAAATTCATAAAAGCTGAAGTTATATAAATGTGTAAATGATATTTTTTAACATAGATATTTATATTTTTCTTGCTGTTATTATTTGAATTTGTACCCTTAACTAATTAATTGTAGTATTTCCTTTTCTTCGCTTGTCAAAAGTTATTAATAACCCTATGTTGCTAGCAAATTCGCAAAGACCCTTTGAGGGAAAACCCAATTTATACAAACACATAAAGGTTTAAAAGAAAACATTATAGTAAATATATTTTTTTATATCTTATAGAACACTAGATCACCTTTAAAATATATATATATATATATATATATATATATATATATATATATATAAATGTCGGCGTTTCAGTTTTTATGGGTTTTGGACATCGCAGTTTCTTACTTGAGAAAAATGAATTTATTTAAAAAGAATTTTACAAAAACATACATAAATATTCAGGAACGTTCTAAAATGATTTTAAAGATAGTTAAAAGTGTTTAATAAAAGCTTTGAATGTTCAATGAAGGTAGCTATAATATTCAAAAGGGAGTTTTGAGGGTCTAGTATGTAAGTCAATTTAAATACGCACCAGACTATCGGACTGGTGCACTGGCTATCGATTTAAAGGTACTTAAACCTGTTTAATTCAATTATTTAATATACAGAGTGATTCGAAACCCAAAGTATAAACGTTTAGGGGAGGTAGGGCACATAATAAGAATTAAAAATTGCATAGGAGCCCATGACAGGAAACGTCAATTTAACCCTTTAAGAACTGGATGTTTTTGGTTAATTCTTAACAGCGAAACACATAAATGGGCGTGGTTTTTGTAAATTGCATTTTTAACTAAACATTTTTAGATGCTAATATTTACAAAAAAGAGGTGAAAGATCAATATTATGTATAATGTAAAATTTAGTTGAAAATGCACTTTACAAAAGCCACACCAATTTAGGAATATTACTTTTTAAATTTAACGAAAAAAATCCATTTATTAAAGGGTTAAAAGGACGTTTGCGGACATGAGTTTCTATGCAATTTTCAATCCTTATGGTGTGCCCTACCTCCATTAAAAGTTAGTACATTGAGTTTTGAATTATCCTGTATTTTGCATTAAATTAAAAGCGTTTTTATCGTTACTTTTGGACATAAAAAATACAAAATATCCTCCATTCTAGAAAAATCTATCTGTCCTAAAAAAAAATTAAACCTTATGTTTTTAAAAACAAGTATAGTGCGACCACGTTTCCTACGACTAGCAGTAAGGCCGAGTCCAAAAGTTTTAAGGGATGCAAAATTGGCCGAGAGATAGTTATTTGGCAAACATCCAGTTATTCTGTGTTCCCTTATCGTTTGTTTTCTCTCAGTCACCCCTATTTTAACACTGGACTCGTTCAATCCGCACTTGCGTAGAGGCTTCCATGGTCGCAAGAAATGTGGTTAAAGAATACTACATTATATTATGGAAGTTACTAAACAATCACCCTTTTTCTATATCCATTCCTTATCTTCCGTTAAAATCACCTGGAAACAAGTTACAGCTTCTTTTTTTTTTACTTTCTCTTACCCATAGAGTCGAGAAAGTATTGTTTTAGGGTCAAATTTTCAAACGTGAGTTTTTGTTATATTTGCATGTTCTGAGGTCCCCTGAATACGAAAATCATGTTTTTAAAGAATGGTCTGTGTGTCTGTTATCAGCATATCTCAAGAACAAATAGTAGCAGAAATTCCAAACTCGGTATTCTAAATGTGTATCATATAGGGATGCTACAGTAAGCTTTTCGTTGATATGAAGCAAATGGTTCGTGTACAGGGACACTCAAAAGTATTCAAATACATTACGTCTATGAGGGAAATTGCAGGTAAGTAGAGTTTAACATCTATAGACTGCACTAAACCAAATGAAATTAATATATATTTTGTGTAATAGAGATAGTCAACTGGGAAAAAAAATTGTGTATGTAGGAGCCTCGCCTCCTCCCCTGGAGGGGAAGTCCCCCTCGAGGGGAGTAAATTTTCATGATGGGTATCTTTCAAAAGAGCTCGCCAATACCTTTAAAACGAATGGTTGAACCATCGATCTGCGATAATTTAAAATAAAGTTATTGATATTTTTCATTTAAAAAAAAAAAAATAATAATAACAATAATAATAATGTAATATTGAGAATAAACTGGACTTTCTTTTGGATATTTAGTGTTATGCTATTTCTCTAATATGGAAATCGTCTGCATTATCATAAAAGATAATTTTTTTTTAAATAATAATTTTAATAAATTGTTTTTTAAAAACAGAATTATTTTTTAGTAACCGAATTGAATTAATTATCATATAAAACTTTTCCGAAGCCTAATTTGAATTGTTTAACATAGGTTTACAAAACATCGTTATCTTACCTCTTAATCACCAACCTGTAAGTATAGTATTAAATTTCAGAGTAAGAGAAAGTCGTGTCAGTGACACACCAGATTTTTTTATTTAGCATTCAATTACATTTGAATATCCAAAACTGACCATTTTAATCGATAATGTTATAAATTTAAGATGTTCAGACAAAGCTTTTACAAAAAAATTATACCAATTCTTGTCTTTGAACAGAATTGGAAATTTAGTGAAAAAACTCAAACCGGTGAGAATCAAATTTATTATTAAGGCTTAAAGGTGTGATGTGTGTTTAGTGATAACCTTATAAGAACCGCTCATAAATCACTTTTTTCTCCAAAAGATTTTTTTGAATTTACTGTCGATCTTTAGAGCAGGCATTTGCATAGCTAAGATAAATTAATCAAATACTGTGTATGTCAATATTAACCCTTTATAGAGCCATTTTTTTCTAGTAATGTTATGTTAAAGTATTTTTGAAATTGAGATTGATTTATAAAAAGAAATTCATTTAGCTTATTACCTAAAATTAATTTGATTTTTTTTAAGACCTTTTTTTTTTTTTTTTGGGGGGGGGGGGGGAATATGTTTTCTCTCGCCCACTGGGAGCTATTCAAAGGTAGGACATCTTATGTTTTGCATTTATTTTTATTTTTTTATTTCGCATTGCATTATATGTTTTTTGTAAAGTTGGCATATGTGGTCACCAATTTTAGTCAATCGTACGTCATCTGGAATAGTTTTATTGCTGCTCAGGAAACTTGCAGGCCATCCTTTGCGTTTACGATTTGAAAATCCAGAAATGAGTTGTCGTGCTAGCCGAAGTAGAAAATTTAATTGATCTCTAGGTCCCGAATCTTTTCTACTTACTTTCCAGAGAATGAAAACATTTACAATTGCCAGATCAATTAGGAAGTATAGGATTCGACATTTAAAAATCAATGAAGTTGATTGGGAAGTATACTTCTCACGACCTTATAAAGGGTTAAACAACATGAAACTTCAGCATTAATTTCAACAAAGTAAACGCACAATTTAAAAACCATTAAAAACATAACAAACGTTTCGGCTCTAAATCAGTCGTTATCAATGTCTAAAACGCCACAAGCACGGTAGTTACATTTTAGTAATAACGACAACGGAGAAGAATTAAGTATTCCGGATATACCATTTTAGCTTCGTTCAGAATTGCTTGTAATGTAACTGATGTGTTTGTACACTCTGCGACGAAAAGATAGGTACAAAGGTTTTTTTTTTTTTTTTTTTTTTCATAAAATAACATTATCTAAATTGTGCTGATTATTTGTTATTATCATATGACACTAATTTAAGACTAATTTTTTTATAAGACTAATTTAGATAATTTTTAAAACTAAAATGTTTCTAATTTAAGACTACACTCCGCGACAAAAAGATAGGCACAAAGGTTTTTTTTTTTTTTAATTTTTGAATATGATATTTTTGAATATGAATATTTTGAATATGATACAAATATTTAGTATGTTTTTGATAATAATAAATTATCAGCACAATTTAGATAATGTTATTTTATGAAAAAAAAAAAAAAAAAAACTTTGTACCCATCTTTTTGTCGCGGAGTGTAGCATTTAGACACTGATGAGAGAGCTAACTTACAGCTGAAATCTTTGTCATTTTTTTAATGTTTTTCAAATCGTACTTTTATCCTGTAATAAATATCTCATTTTAGATGTCGATTTATTTATATTTAATAATGAGACATAGTAATGTTTAATTATATCAAACAGTAATATCATTTGATTTAGACATCAGCCCAGTTTTTGGACCGTTACGAAGAGGTTCTTCGAGACGAATATGGTTACATCGGCAGGAGGCCAGTAGGTTACCAAGAAGCACCTCTGGCATATGATGCTATATGGGCCATCGCATTGGCACTGAACAAAACTATCAACCAACTGAAAGAGATCAATGCATCGATTGAGGATTTCACGTATGACAACCAATATATTGCTCAGCAAATCTACTCAGCTATGAATACCACCCAATTCTTAGGCGTATCGGTAAGTTGAAATTATTTAATTATTTAATATCATTTTGATTATTTGGTATTTATTAGTCCTGCTCTTATTTTTATTCTCATTCTTAGATACTTTTTTTTTAGTAGTAGTATTTTTGGCTACAAAAGATATAACATAGACACTCACATTCAACCATATTATCCTGACATCATATTTTGCCGGAACAGAAGTTTAGGAAAACCATGAAGATTTTAATTGAATTTCTGCGTATTTTCCCCCAAATAAATGAAATAATTATAAAATTCTAAATTTTGCAGTTTATTTTGTAAAGAGATTTGATATCATAAAGTTGCGTTTTTCGAGTTATATTTATTGCTTGAATTTTTTCGCATGTGGGTTTACTGATTGGATAAAATCCATGCAAATTTTAACTAGGTAGTACTATAGAATTTATGAATAAAAAATACGCTTTGGTTAAAATGAATAAAAGAAGGCAAACGTTTACTTACCGATTTCTACATTCGTATTAGATAGTGAAATTTGGTAGATTATTATAACTTGTACAAACTCTTTAATTAACGCTATAAAACGAGGCGAATTTATATGAATGAAGATTTCTTGAATTAAATTTACGAAATAATTACACGAGTTGTAATTTTTCAGAGCTTTCGAATGACATAAGATTACAATTTTTGATAACATGAAACATCACGGAACAAAAAATTTAAATCTCAAAAATCTTCGCATCGTGTAAATACAATACGCGTAGCGTTACAGTTCTTAATTTTAATAGTGCTGCCATCTAGAGACAGATTTTGGAACTAAATCCCATAACATTGGATCTCTTTGAAAAAAGACTATGTGAATTTTCTGATAACAAAACACCTTTTCCATTCACGTATACTTTAACACACAATCATGTTGTTTTTAGTATTTTGTGGGATACACTTTTATCGAATAAAATTTGAAAATCAGTTTTAATGCTCATCAATAAGAAAAATTACAAGATAAAAAGAACTTTTTATGTACCATGTTTTTAAATTTTCTGTTGAATCATATAAACGCTACGTGAACCAGGAACAATTCGCTAAAAGTATTAAAAAAAAATCATTGTTATCGTGTTTGTTATTATAAAAGTTTCAAATGGCTAGGCTAGCTAGCCGGTTAGCTAGTTAGTTAAAAATCGATTGCAAACTTTGTACTGGTAACGCTGCCGAAGGCAGCAGGGTCCTGAAGCAGTTGGTTAAAAATATTTTAAAAATGCATTTTCATCATGTTCTGAACTCTTCTGAAAGTTTCAAATGTCTATAGTTAGTCGGGAAATTAGTGAAAAATCAATTGCAAGCCTTGTACTGGTAACGCTGCCGAAGGCAGCAAGAACCCGAAACAGTTGGCTAAAAGTATTTAAAAAATGCATCTTCACCGTGTTCTGAACTATTCTGAAAGTTTCAAATGTCTAGTTAGTCGGGAAGTTAGTTAAATAAATTTTCTGTCGAATCATATAAACGCTGCCGAAAGCAGTAGGGACCTGAAGCAGTTGACTCAAAGTATTAAAATTATGTGTTGTCACCGTGTTCTGAGCTAATTGAAAGTTTCAAATGTCTAGCTAGTCGGGAAGTTAATTAAAAATCGATTGCAAGATTTGTACCATAGATATAGTAATAAGACATAGATTGATCAGCGAGGCCGAAAAAGTGATGCCTTTTTTTTTCGGGAAAAGACGGCCATTTTACTCTCTTGTGGATGTCTTTCCCCGACTGAATATACACAGGAATACACACAGATAATTTAGCAAATAAAATTTATGAATAATTTATGTACTAAAGATGAATGAAAAAACTCCAGATACTCATTTTCTTTCTCTCTTTTCTTCTTCTTTTCTTCTTCTTCTTCTTCTTTTTTTTTTTTTTTTTTTTGTAGGGAATAACGACATTTAAAGAAATTTATCGTTTCTGTCTACTATTTCTGTCTGGTTAGAAGTTTTTATGGTCGAAAAAGCTATTGGACTTATCCTCATCTTTTGAGATATTAGAGTTAACCCTTTAATTGCCAATCGCAATGCAGTCGGACACTTTTGTTACCGACTCTATAGATTAGAAATTTATGTTTACTTGGAAATGGTTATAAAGATATTAATAAAAGTTTGGGATAAGTGCTTTTTAGAGACCTAAAACAATTGGAACATCCTTAGCATCAAGAAAATTAGTGTTAACCCTTTAACTGCCAATCGCAACATGTAGTAGAAATTGAGTTTAATCAGAAATGGATATAACGATTTTGTTTAAAGTTTGGAGTTATGAGTTTGGAGTTTATTATTATTTTTTTTTAAAGAACTAAAACGTTTGGACATATCCTCATCTTCAGAAAAATTTATGTTAACCCTTTAACGGCCTGTCGCAACATATAATAGTAATTAGGTTTACTCGGAAATGGATATAACGATTTTTATAAAAGTTTGGGATTAAGTGTTCTTTAGAGAGATAAAGCGATTGGACATATCCTCATCTTCAGGAAAATTCGCGTTAACCGTCGCAACATATAATAGAAATTAGGTTTACTCGGAAATGGATATAACGATTTTTATAAAAGTTTGGGATTAAGTGTTCTTTAGAGAGATAAAGCGATTGGACATATCCTCATCTTCAGGAAAATTCGCGTTAACCCTTTAACGGCCTGTCGCAACATATAATAGAAATTAGGTTTACTCGGAAATGGATGTAACGGTTTTTATAAAAGTTTGAGATTAAGTGTTCTTTAGAGAGAGAAAGCGATTGGACATATCCTCATCTTTTTTGAGTATTCTAATATATAAAACAGTCGTGCTGTTTATAGTATTTTCAATATAGATAATGCCGTAGTATTATTGAATAACATATATACCATTTTGAAGATAGTTTGAAAATATTTACTGCAGTTAGAGCACGGACAGGTGGGCAAGCAGACAGGCAGAAAAACTAATTAATGTCATAATGTTTTCTTAAACCTTGTTCGAAACTGTAAGAAACGCTTAGCACAACTAAAAATGTAATTCTAGCAATTTCGATTTATAGCCCCTAATATGAACGAAATTCGACCAAACTTGTATTCAGTTGGATCTTGACCTAAACTGGTGCTGATTAGATTTGGGAATCAATCGCTCAACAGGTGGCGCTGCCATCCTTTTTTTTTTCCTTTTCTAAGTACTTAACATGACAGTATAGGACAAAATTTCATATAAATGTATATAATGTGAGTTATTTTTAACGCATGAATGTAAAATGTATATGAATTATTGATAATAGTAGTAATAAACTTGAAAAAAAAAAAAAAAAAAAAATGTGTGGATGTAGGAGCACTGCTTTCCTCCTGGGAAGGAAGTGCTCTTCCCCCGGGGCCTGTGTAAATTTTCTATGTGGATATTTTAGAAAGAACTCGTCAATATTTCTAAAACGAATGGTTGGACCATACATCTGTATTAATTTAAAACGAAGCTACCGATTTATTTTATTTTTAATGTTATATATAATGTATATATAGTATAGACATATATATACACACATACAGTCGAACCTCGTTAACGTGAATTACTTTTAACATGAACTGTTACCACAATCCCCGTCAAAATGACGATTACTTTAGTTATATGACGATCAGTTTCTGATAGCATGAACTACTGATAAGATGAACAGATTTTTGATCCCCTTTGAGATTCACGTTAATCAAATAAAAAGTAAAATAAGATTTATAAATGGACAATATATAAGCTTGTGGACTCAGTTCAGTGATATAATAAGAATAATTACAAGATAAAAAGAACTTTTTATATACCATGTTTTTAAATTTTCTGTTGAATCATATAAACGTTACCGAAGACAGCGGGAACCCGGAACAATTGGCTAAAAGTATTAAAAAAATCCATTGTTATTGTGTTTTGAGCTATTATAAAAGTTTCATATAGTTAGGCTAGCCGGGAAGTTAGTTAAAAATCGATTGCAAGCTTTGTACTGGTAACACTGCGGAAGACAACAGGAACCCGAAACAGGTGGTTAAAAGTATTTTAAAAATGCATTTTCACCGTATTCTGAAAGTTTCAAATGTCTAGTTAGTCGGGAAGTTAGTTAAATAAATTTTCTGTCGAATCATATAAACGCTGCCGAAAGCAGTAGGGACCTGAAGCAGTTGACTCAAAGTATTAAAATTATGTGTTGTCACCGTGTTCTGAGCTAATTGAAAGTTTCAAATGTCTAGCTAGTCGGGAAGTTAATTAAAAATCGATTGCAAGATTTGTACCATAGATATAGTAATAAGACATAGATTGATCAGCGAGGCCGAAAAAGTGATGCCTTTTTTTTTCGGGAAAAGACGGCCATTTTACTCTCTTGTGGATGTCTTTCCCCGACTGAATATACACAGGAATACACACAGATAATTTAGCAAATAAAATTTATGAATAATTTATGTACTAAAGATGAATGAAAAAACTCCAGATACTCATTTTCTTTCTCTCTTTTCTTCTTCTTTTCTTCTTCTTCTTCTTCTTTTTTTTTTTTTTTTTTTTTTTGTAGGGAATAACGACATTTAAAGAAATTTATCGTTTCTGTCTACTATTTCTGTCTGGTTAGAAGTTTTTATGGTCGAAAAAGCTATTGGACTTATCCTCATCTTTTGAGATATTAGAGTTAACCCTTTAATTGCCAATCGCAATGCAGTCGGACACTTTTGTTACCGACTCTATAGATTAGAAATTTATGTTTACTTGGAAATGGTTATAAAGATATTAATAAAAGTTTGGGATAAGTGCTTTTTAGAGACCTAAAACAATTGGAACATCCTTAGCATCAAGAAAATTAGTGTTAACCCTTTAACTGCCAATCGCAACATGTAGTAGAAATTGAGTTTAATCAGAAATGGATATAACGATTTTGTTTAAAGTTTGGAGTTATGAGTTTGGAGTTTATTATTATTTTTTTTTAAAGAACTAAAACGTTTGGACATATCCTCATCTTCAGAAAAATTTATGTTAACCCTTTAACGGCCTGTCGCAACATATAATAGTAATTAGGTTTACTCGGAAATGGATATAACGATTTTTATAAAAGTTTGGGATTAAGTGTTCTTTAGAGAGATAAAGCGATTGGACATATCCTCATCTTCAGGAAAATTCGCGTTAACCGTCGCAACATATAATAGAAATTAGGTTTACTCGGAAATGGATATAACGATTTTTATAAAAGTTTGGGATTAAGTGTTCTTTAGAGAGATAAAGCGATTGGACATATCCTCATCTTCAGGAAAATTCGCGTTAACCCTTTAACGGCCTGTCGCAACATATAATAGAAATTAGGTTTACTCGGAAATGGATGTAACGGTTTTTATAAAAGTTTGAGATTAAGTGTTCTTTAGAGAGAGAAAGCGATTGGACATATCCTCATCTTTTTTGAGTATTCTAATATATAAAACAGTCGTGCTGTTTATAGTATTTTCAATATAGATAATGCCGTAGTATTATTGAATAACATATATACCATTTTGAAGATAGTTTGAAAATATTTACTGCAGTTAGAGCACGGACAGGTGGGCAAGCAGACAGGCAGAAAAACTAATTAATGTCATAATGTTTTCTTAAACCTTGTTCGAAACTGTAAGAAACGCTTAGCACAACTAAAAATGTAATTCTAGCAATTTCGATTTATAGCCCCTAATATGAACGAAATTCGACCAAACTTGTATTCAGTTGGATCTTGACCTAAACTGGTGCTGATTAGATTTGGGAATCAATCGCTCAACAGGCGGCGCTGCCATCCTTTTTTTTTTTCCTTTTCTAAGTACTTAACATGACAGTATAGGACAAAATTTCATATAAATGTATATAATGTGAGTTATTTTTAACGCATGAATGTAAAATGTATATGAATTATTGATAATAGTAGTAATAAACTTGAAAAAAAAAAAAAAAAAAAAATGTGTGGATGTAGGAGCACTGCTTTCCTCCTGGGAAGGAAGTGCTCTTCCCCCGGGGCCTGTGTAAATTTTCTATGTGGATATTTTAGAAAGAACTCGTCAATATTTCTAAAACGAATGGTTGGACCATACATCTGTATTAATTTAAAACGAAGCTACCGATTTATTTTATTTTTAATGTTATATATAATGTATATATAGTATAGACATATATATACACACATACAGTCGAACCTCGTTAACGTGAATTACTTTTAACATGAACTGTTACCACAATCCCCGTCAAAATGACGATTACTTTAGTTATATGACGATCAGTTTCTGATAGCATGAACTACTGATAAGATGAACAGATTTTTGATCCCCCTTGAGATTCACGTTAACAAGATTCGACTGTATATCTTTTCATGTCTGCACAAAAATGATTTTTTTCAGCATTTATTGTAATACTACTTTAAGAAAAAAATCGTCTGCATTCATCATGGAAAATATCTTTAATAAATTATAACTTAATAAATAATTTGTATTGAATAAATTTGTATAGGATTAAATAGAGAAGAAAGTCTTGTGGTAATACTAGTTAATAATATATCAAAACAAGCGGGTTTTACCTCTGCCACTGCTAACTACATTTAAAAGAATTTTGAAAATTCGATATTACTTACTAATATAAAAACTTAAAATATATTAAAATTTAAAAAAAAGTATTCCATTAAAAATCAAAACAGTATTTAAACCATAATAATAACAAAGCAACTGATTATAAAGAATCATATTTTTCATAAATTAGTTAAATTTAACTTACTTATGAAAACTTATTCCAATTCCTTTCATAAATTTATTTCTACAATTAAAGCCGCGCAGTACTTCGGCATTTTCAATATATATCAACCATGTCTTATTACTATATCTATGATATCAACATTCTATTCCATTGTTGTTTTCGAGATTTATACTCTCTCATCATGGTTGATGCCAAAAACTTTTTCGGCATCAAAAATCTTTGCACGTTAACATGGGGATGATAGATCTATGTATATTACTATATCTATGATTTGTACTGGACAAACAAACAAACAAACAAGAATCGAAGTTAATAAAAACATGATAAAAATACTGTGCGGTACTGAATCTTAAAAAACCAAAATTGAATGAATGTCGTTTCTAATTATCAAACATCTTAATTTTTATGCAATTTTATGTCATAAAGGATAGATATAGTTAACTAGTAATCTTAATAAATGTGGCATATCAGTTCTACATATTAATTGATATGATCCATAAATCAACTCATTTCTCATTATATAAATATATTTCCTTGTCAAGTTCAGAGCGATTGCATGCTGAAGCATAACTGAAAAGTACTAAAGATTCATTTAGATAATTTATCTATATTTTCATAACATCTTGATATTTTTAACAAAGAAAATATTTTTTATTATTTATTTATTTATTTATTATTTTGTTCAGGGCTATGTCGCATTCTCCTCAAAAGGTGATCGAATAGCATGGACTCAGGTTGAACAAATGATTGGTGAGTCTTCAGTGACAACTTTGCTTAAAATTTTATTCTAACGTACGAGTTTGGTGAACTTACCTGTTGCATTTGAAATGTATATAACTTCTAATTTTCTTTTTTTAGATGGCAATTACACTCTGCTTGGCTACTTTGATACACAAACAAATAATCTGACTTGGTTCAAAAGAGAACAGTGGGCCGGTGGGTATATATATATGCATATATATAACCAGCTTTACTTTAATAAATCCAAATTTAGTGAAAAATCATAAAAATATCAATTTAGTGAAAATGGATAATTTTATGACGATTTAAATAAATATCTATAATTGTTGTTACTGCTGTATTATCCTTATTGTTATTATTATTATATTATTGCAGACGGCAGACCTCCCCCGGATCGGACAATTATCGTGCAGGTGTTAAGAACAGTGACACTAAGCTTATTTATCAGCATGACCACCGTGTCTTGTCTTGGAATTATATGGGCCATTGGTCTACTGGTTTTTAACACCATGTTTCGTCACGCAAGGTAAGTGGGAAAAAATTTAGAAACTTGGATGTTAATTAATCAGGACATTCCTTGATTACAATAGCATTAACTTTTGTATAAGTGCTCTTTTACATAATTATTTTCTTGAAAGCGACAATATACTATTACTTATTTATATTTTTCAATCGAGGTTACGTTTATTTATATTTTTGGTAGAGGTTAAATGCATAGGCAGCGTTACAAACCGTACAATAATTATCGCACACATAGTTTCCCAGTCTCCAATTTAGGCGGGAGTCTTCATACCAGAAATTTTGGATAATAAATTTCACTTTATTAATCGTGAAAAATTAATATGAAATATTTCTGTAAAAAAATATTGGTGTGAAACTTGATTTAAAAAATTAGAAATGTCTGCTTTTTTATCGTAAGATTGGCAACGCTGTGCATAGGTGCCGAGTCCCATTTTTCAAGGACAACTTCAAACTGGAAATTTTTATAATTGTTTTCAGTTTATTTAATCATCGAAAACACATATGACAGAATTATTTTTATAAATAGTGGTGATAAATCTTATTTAAAAATTAGAGAGGTTGATAACTATGTTAGTGGATTTAATGTTGCACTAGAGCTAAGTAGTGAGCTAGTGGCGACGATCTGGGAGCCATCCCCTAATGTTGGTCTATATACAGGAAGTAAAAAAAAAAAAATAGCTATCTAAAATTAAAAAGTTTATATACTATTCCTCTGTTAATTGCAAATATTTTCTGTACTTCGCATTTCTGTTACCCCCTCCCCTCCAGTAGTAAATGTGTTCCATCTTAAATTTGTATCTATACAACAGCACCTATAGTAATTAATAATCTTTAGGAATTATAATATAGTCCAAGCATTCTAGAGCGGCTACAGATGGAATTAATCAACTCACTTTTAATTGTAATAAAATTATCTTAAGTATTTATATATCGGTAAATATATAATTAATATATCATTTCATATAAAATGCATTTATCATGTACTGTCCCATATGTGGGAAAGCAAGACAGGAAATTCTGGCTGCACAGGCATCCCAGCCATAAAGCTAATAAGCTTGGCGTTCGAACAACACTTCCTATAATAATGCCTCCGAGCTGAGCTTTACGTCACGGAAGATGGGCTGATTACATCCAATTCACACCATCATACAGATATTATAAGAAGTGTTGATTGGATGAAATCAGCCATTCTTCCGTGACATAAAGCTCAGCTCGGAGGTATTATTTTAGTAGGTGTTGGCACGGGTCGGATATCTTGTCTTGCATTTTCCATTGCGGTTATAGTCGCTATAATCACAGCAAAATTCAAGGGCAGATTCAAAACGTGTTAGAATTTCATACTTGCAGGTGGTAAGATTAACTATAAAGGAATACCATTTTTTTGACCTGGTTATTCAACTAAATTATAGAAATGTGTACAGTGTAAGCATTGATTGGTCTCCTTACTTACCATACCTGCATTCATGTGTTTATTTCCTGTAATTTATGTGAAAGACAGAGCGTATGCAAAAAAAACTAAGCCATCAAACCGGAAATAAATCAATATCCATGCATGTATTTGAATCTGTGGCTGTCAAATAAAACATTCACCTCATCATATTGTAAACGTAGATCTATTATAAGAGTGGACGGGACAATGGCAACCTTTTTTTGTGGCAAAGATAACTCATAAAAAGGTCATGTGAATGTTGATCTACAGGAAGCCAAACTGGCCAATATTGAAATTTACTCGCCATGCTCTAAACTCTGCTTTTTATTAAGCAGACGATATTTTCCCTTTTTCTTTGAAAGTTCTTTTTAAAATTTTTATTCACTTTAAAAGTTAGATTGTTTTGAATTTAAAAAGAATTTATAGCAAGAAATAGTAATTAGATGTACTTTAAAAACCCTAGAAGTTATATAAAATAAGGATTTTATTTCACAAGTAAGATTCTTTTTAATATTTTATTATTTCGTTCTTTTTAACTAATTATTTTTATAAAATGCTTATAATTGCTATACTTATTTCTCTCAATTGAATTAGTTTAACTATATTATATCTTATATTATTTTAAAAATGTCCATAATTATTTATGAGAGTTAAAACGAGTATAGACAAAACAAAGTTATAAAAACTTTTGAACTTTGTTAGATGTTAATAACAAGGTAAAAATTAATTTCAGCAGCTGTAATATTTTGCACTCGTTTTGCTGAAAGAATTTTGTATCTTTTAATAAAAATAATAATAATATATATATTTATATTCAAAACAAAAAATTGCCAATAATGCGATAAATGCCAAAAAAGGTAACCTTTTTCAACATTCACATGGTTTCATCTTTGCACCTTTTCTCATATCCGCGTTTGTAATGATCGATAGATGACGCTTTCTCAACTGCAGTTGTTAGTAAATATGATAGCCACGTGTATTTATTATTGTTTTTCCTTGTTGTTCTATCACTGTTTCAGCGTGAAAGCTATCAGTGGTATAGGTTGCGTGTAGTTTGCATAAATAAGACTTCAAATCATGAAACTAATATTATTTACATACTATTTACAATCTAAATGATACAAATGATGAATTAATTATTTATTGCAGTAGAATGTATAGAAATATAAGCAAGCATTATTACAAATATTCTAGCTCAGAGACAAAGTAAACATTGTTCCACGAAAGTTTTGGTTTCTTATCGCTACCTATTAAACAAAACGTTTTTTGTTGCCAGATGCGTAAAGTCTTTTTTACTTTCGGCAGTGTTGCCAGTTGGCTGCAGTGGTATGATAATTTCACCTTAGCCCACCAGAGGGCGAGCATTTCATTACAATCGCGGATTCCCTTAATAATGGAATTCTCCGTCCACTTATAATAGGTCTATGGTTGTAAATAGTCAGATAAAATATTTAGCATATCAAATAGTTAAAGGTCGCACATGGAGCACAGTATATTGTAAATTCCACGTGATGTTATATAAAATGCTTTTTGAGTGATCATATTATCTATAATAGCTCAGGAAATATAAACGTTTCTTTTTAGATAATCTTTTTTTTAATACCCTATATATACCATCACAATTTCGATTTTACAGCGCGAATACTTCCTTCTCCATCGTTGCTTAACTGCTTACTCACAAAGCCGAGCCTTTGATGGTGCGGGACAGATTAAAGAGGATTTGATATCGCCATATCCTCAGTCTCTTCTGACTAGTCGAAAGAGGCATAACCTTCCAAATTTTGACAGCAAACTGTACTATGATTGCATGATAGTACAACTTACATAACTCGATTTATGACTAGACTCGATTGAAATGCGTAATATTTTATGCCATCAAGTCTTGATTAAAATTTAATATTAAAATAAGTTTATGGTTTAATTAATTTTTTTTTTTTTTTTCCTTGGGGGCGGAGGGGAGATTAGATGCAAATCTGACCACAATATGTAAATCTGTTCTAATTTCTTCAATTTTTAATTTACAAGAAAATCGACTCAAGGTACATTAAATCTTATTTTTATTTGTCGCCATGGACAAACTCGTGCTGTCCTGGGGAACAGTAGGATTTATCTTTCTGCACCCTCTGACTGAGACTTTCTTAGCGCCCTCAGTCAAGTAATAAATTGTCAGGAAATTTAATTACCCACTACAAAGTTTTCTTAAAAGAAGCATGTTTAAAACCAAAATGTTTGGACTTTAAGATATTTTAGTTCCCCATCATACTATAGGTATGGGGAACTTAGGTAATCGTGAAAATTTTCGACCTCTGTTTTTTGACTTTTTTACACGTTTTCAAGTGTGAGGAATTCGAAAATGACAAAAATTGTATGCTGTCTGTCTGTAGGGTGTCTGTTAGTGTGTCAGTCCGTTAGTGTGTGAGTCCGTTAGTTTGTTAGTCTGTTAACACGATATCTCACGAACAAATTATCGCAGAGAGGTCAGATCAGTTTTAAAATATTACTTTCGATACTGGCAAGAACCCTATTCTTTTGCAACATTCGAAATAAAAAACTTCGTAAGTTATAAGAAATTTACGATTTTCTTAACATGGGAGAATAGGACAAAAATTCACCTAAACGTGCATTAAATGGAAAATTTTTACTGCAAAAATGTCAGACCAGTTTTAAAATATCAGGTTTGATGCCGGAATGAACATTAGTAACTATAAATGTGCTACTTTGAAAATTTCGCAAGTCATTGGAAATTTACGAATTTCTTAACATGGCAGTATAGGACAAAATTTCACATAAACGTCAATTTTGTGAGATATTTTCATCGTAAAGATGTCAGACTACTTTTGAAATATTATTTAGAACACTGGCATGAATATTAATGACTATGAATTTTCCAAAATAAAAATTTCGTAAGTTATTGGAAAATTACGAATTTCTTAACATGGCAGAATAGAGCCAAATTTCACATAAACGTCAATCTTGGGGGATATTTTCATCGTAAAGATGTCAAACCACTTTCGAAATATTATATAGGATACTGGCATGAATATCATAGACTATGATTTTTCCAATTTAAAAAATTCGTAAGTTATTTGGAATTTACGATTTACTTAACATGTCAGAATAAGGCAAAATTGAGCATAAACTTCCATTTTGAGGATCATAAATACATTAGACAACTTCAAAATTACGTTTATGATATTTGTTTGAACATGATTGAATACAAATATTCTAATAGGAAAATTTCGTAAATCATTCGTAATTTACGTTTTTTGAACATAGCGAAATTGTAAATTTTTCATATAAATATGAATTTTGAGGATTATTGCATTGAAAACAGTAGCATGAAAACTAAACAACGGAATTGACCCTGATAAAACAAATTAATAGATTAGAATAAGATATATATATCGAAGTTAACGGTGGATAGCCTGTTAGGCCGGGATTTCATTCTGTCACTGCTTTGGTCAAATTCATTTCTTTTATCATGATTATAATATGTCTCGTACTAGAAATTTATGAGAACATAAATATGATGGGGAACTGAGCAGAGTCCACCTATGCCAACTAGTTTTAGTTCCCCATCATACTATAGGTATGGGGAACTTAGGTAATCATGAAAATTTTCGACCTCGGCTTTTTGACATTTTTACACGTTTTCAGGTGTGAGGAATTCAAAATGACAAAATTTGTATGGTGTCTGTCTGTAGGGTGTCTGTTAGTCTGTTAGTCCGTTAGTTTGTTAGTCTGTGTACACGATATCTCAAGAACAAATTGTCGCAGAGAGGTCAGATCAGTTTTAAAATATTACTTTCGACACTGGCAAGAACCCTATTCATTTGCAACATTCGAATTAAAAAACTTCGTAAGTTATGAGAAATTTACGATTTTCTTAACATGGGAGAATAGGACAAAAATTCACTTAAACGTGCATTTAATGGAAACTTTTTACTGTAAAAATGTCAGACCAGTTTTAAAATATCACTTTTGATGCCGGAATGAACATCAGTAACTATAAATATGCTACTTTGAAAATTTCGTAAGTTATTGGAAATTTACGAATTTCTTAACATGGCAGTATAGGGCAAAATTTAACATAAACGTCAATTTTGAGAGATATTTTCATCGTAAAGATATCAGACTACTTTTGAAATATTATTTAGGACACTGGCATGAATATTAATGACTATGAATTTTCCAGTATAAAAATTTCGTAAGTTATTGGAAATTTACGAATTTCTTAACATGGAAGAATAGAGCAAAATTTCACATAAACGTCAATCTTGAGGGATATTTTCATCGTAATGATGTCAAACCACTTTCGAAATATTATTTGGGATGCTGGCATGAATATCATAGACTATGATTTTTCCAATTTAAAAATTTCGTAAGTTATTTGGAATTTACGATTCACTTAACATTTCAGAATAAGGCAAAATTGAGCATATAAACTTCCATTTTGAGGATCCTAAATACATTAGTCAACTTTAAAATTACATTTATGATATTTGTTTGAACATGATTGAATACAAATATTCTAATAGGAAAATTTCGTAAATTATTCGTAATTTACGATTTTACCAACAGAGCGAAATTGTAAATTTTTCATATAAATATGAATTTTGAGGATTATTGCATTGGAAATAGTAACATGAAACATAAACAACGGAATTGACCCTGATAAAATAAATTAATAGACTAGAATAAGATAAATATATCGAAGTGAACGATGGATAGCCTATTAGGCGGGGATTTCTTTCTGTCACTGTATCAAGCTTTGGTCAAATTAATTTACTTTAACATGATTATAATATGTCTCGCACTAGAAACTTATGAGAATATAAATGTGATGGGGAACTGAGCAGAGTCCACCTATGCCAACTAGTTTTAATTCCATATATGGATGGTGAATGCACAAATATTAATGTTTAGTGGCATTGCTCAGTGTGAAGTTTATCAAAGGTTCTTTATTCTATAAGTGTGAAAGCGAGCTCATCACTTTCTGTCCACCACATAGGCACCGACTTAAAAAAATAAAATAAAATAAACTTTAGGTGTGTGTGGGAGAGAGAGAGAGAGGGCAGAATTGATATTGTAGTACACAGACTTGATCGTAGAAGTGAAAGGACAAATGTTGAAAAAGTCCGGCCGGACAGAAGTGATCGATCCGGATCTAGCTTTTCTTAATCGTATTATATCTATATTATTAGTTTTATTATGTTTCACCAGATGTAAAGCATGCCATTAATTCAGGCAATGAAAAATACTCGTATTGCATTTCAACAACTCTGTATGCACCCAAATTTCTAGTACTTAAACTCAATTGATATTTTATGAGAAAGTTTTTGGGATTAGAATTAACAATCTAAAGTCTAAAAAATGTATTGTTTAAACTTAACCAATAAAATATTTATAATAATTTTTGCATTAATATTAAATTGTAAGATAGTACCAAAAATGATATTTATATAAAGTAAAAAAATGAGAGAATTTTGACGGGAACGACGCCTCCCTTCAAAATTTTCAGAGGGGGTTCGTGCTTCAGTACATTCATTCACGCTTGCAGTTATAACTATTTTACTAACATTTAGATATATCTAGCCCACAAAATTTAGCAGTTTATTTATGTTTATGCTATGGGAAACCTTGAGTGATGCAGTGGTAGTACAAATCAGACATGTTACAGAGGGTGTTTGCACATTTTTTAGACGATTTTGATGGAGTGTACCGAAAAAATTACATTCATATTTCGTGTTTTAAATATTCAGTTTGATAGCCCTTGTTCTTAACTGTCATTCTACATCGTAATTTCCATGATAATAAAGCTTTTTGTAATATCGGAAGTGGTATTCCTCTTCAACGGCTTTCCAAAGTCCACAAAGCGTTGTAGGCTGGCGTTTGGATAAAGCAAATTTTAAGAGTTCAAAAGCATAAAAATCCATTAGTGATACATCAGGAGATTTAATAGGAATATCAGTGAAGTGTATGGTTTAATTCCCGTTTCTTGTACCATTTTTTCTAGAAAAGCAATTGTGGATTGTGATGTGTGGCAGCTTGCTTTGTCTTGATGCAGTTTAACGGACTGATGGCATTGTGGATAAAGATATGTAATTTCATATTTAAAAATTGGAGTTAAAATATGTTCTTGATAGTATTCAGAGTTGATTTTGACATTTTTGTCAAAATTTTTTACCTTTATCTTGCCTTTGTATGAAAAACCACCGACAATCATAAATCCTTTAGAAAAACTTTCTTTTGAATCTTTGAACCATGTAGCAAAAAATTTTTCTCCTCTTTTATGATAATAAATTGATCTTTTTTTTTTTTTTTTGCAATCACTTAAATAGACCCAAGTTTTATCTATTGCTACGACATTTTTCTATTTTTCTCTTGATAAATTTTTTTCATAAAGAGTTCTGCAGCGTGTTCTATTCGGAAAGAGCGGAAACGTATCCTTCCATCCATTGCCTTTTTAAAAGCGCCATTTTGCATGTAAATAAAAATTCTAAATATCAAACGATAAATAAAACTTCCAAAAATACAACTGTTGTGAAAATAAAATTTTCCATGCTGACGATTTTTTCTTACGGCGAAATAAAATCGTCTAAAAAATCTGCGAACAGCCTCTGTATATAACAATTATATTAATTTTATTCTAACTATTGCAAAAGAGGTATATTTTAACTGTAACCATTAAACATTATGTTTTTTTTAACTGTAGGTATATTGCCCTTTCCCACCCAATGTGCAATAACATTATGTTAGTGGGTATTATTTGTTGTCTGCTGTGCGCCTGCCTTTTGGGCCTGGATGGACAGTTTGTGAGATTGGAGAGCTTCAACACTCTATGTCAAGTAATCTTATTTAAATCAGATTTTCAGTAAAGTTATATCGCTATTGATATGTTCTTAAATTTTATTTATTAAAGAATTTCGAATGGTATCAGTATCTTGTTCTAGTTTACATGGTGTTACCGTGCATTACAATATTCGGGGTTCATACTCTTCGGGGAAAGCCTGAAATACTCGGGAAATTTGGATTTTGGTAAATAAAAATCTCAAGAAAATACAAATTTTCATTAAATTTCTGGAAAAGTTGGTTGTGAAACCTGGAAAAACGAATATTTCCTTACTTTCAAATATATTTTTCTTGTTTAGCTTCATATCGAGATTAAAATAATTAAGTATCGCAAAAATATGCATGTTAAAAGGATTTCTACTGGAATTTCTACGACGATTGGCAATAACATGATGTGATCATAGCTTCCTAAACTAGACGCCTGTCGCGTGGCTCGGAAACTTGGCAACAATTCAAACGATAGACAGCGCTATCTGGTACAGATAGTGAGACTTTTCTATTCAACAGTCACCAATAATTTTAAGAATTGATGTATGATATATATAATAGACGTTTCTTCTATTCTATTCGCCTTTTATGTATACCAAATCCAAATCCCACTATTAAAAATTTTTGGTGGCTGTTAAATAAAAATGTCGCGAAATATGTACCAAGTGGCGCTGTCTACCGCTTAAACTGTTGCCAAGTTTACGAGCCACGCGGCAGGCATCTAGTTTAGGAGGCTATGATGTGATGCAGTAGAAGTAGAAGGTGTTTTCTCCTCTCTAAGGGAGTGTTTCTTGTAATATGTTACTAATATTTTCTTGAAATTTGTCTAGAAAACTCAGGGAATTTTTTACCCATATTTGAGTATGAACCCTGATATTGCATTTGTAAACAGTTGAAAATTTCCTTTGGCAAATAATAACATTTAAATCATATTTCATGTAACAATAAAACGTTATTTGTAATTATTATTGAGACGATCAAGATCATCCATTAGAAATTTCCTTAAATAGTAGGAATTTAACGTAAACTTAAGTAATTTACTAAAACTTTTACATTTCCGGATTTTTTTTTTTTTTTTTTTTTTTTTTGCTTAAGAAACTATATGGAACAAATCAGGAGTTTAAAGAATCAACAGGTTTTAATAATTTAAATAATTTAAGAAAACGATTTTGAATTTAAGGAACTTGTTGCAGTGGCGGCTCGTGCACCGAAAATAGGTGAAGGCACACTGTATTTTACACTGTATTCATTTATAGAATATAAATTTACATTTAAATAAATATTTTTAGTTAATTTCAGTTAAGACGCTGCTTAATAAAAATTATGCATTAAAAATACTTCAATATTATTTTTGAGCTCTTTACCTATTTTCGGTTCACGAGCCGCCACTGACTTGTTGCCTTTATTTTTTGGAAATCTAAGAACTATTTTTTACAGTTACATTCAATGATGAAAACAGAGTTGAATTGACGGGGGTATTATCTTTAAACGAGATTTCCTGTATACTTGAAATCATTTTTACATGTAAAATTTTCAAAACTTTCCTGTAGAGTTGAAAAGTGTTTATAAATTCATTTGGTTTACCTATCTTGTGTTCTAAATTTCGTAATTATTCTATGACGTTGACGCATCAATCACTGCAGCATGTTCTTTATATAGCCTACTAGTTACATCGCAGTAATTTATGAGTGACCATTCTTTAATGTGCATTTTAATTATGTTCTATTGTTTCAAACACAACGAATTAAACGTAGGTTGATAAATTCTTAACAATGTACCAGGTGTCTCATATAAGTCTGTAGACATTCTAATAATTCATAAAAAATGAAGGAGTTGGCAGAATCGAACGCGATTTGCAAAAAAGTTATTCTCGGGAATTTTTTTTTTTTTTTTTTTTTTTTTTTTTGTTAAGGAAAAAAAAGTTAAATTTTTCGTCCATAGAGAGCATTGTTGCACGGATTTTTTTTTTTTTTTTGGTAAAGAAAAGAAAAAGTTAAATTTTTCGTCCATAGAGGGCGTTGTTGCACGGACGCATAACGAGAAATATGTAAACTATAGTCCTATAAATTGCTCGGTTTTCGATTAACTTAGCTTATTTCTTATTTTGTTTCCTACTCGTGTATACATAAAGTTTTAATTATACGATGCCGACTTGGTGGATAAAGCGTTATTGGTGAAGATATTTTCCCTGAGTTAAGAACCGCTGACTGAAGCTGTAATTAACGGTACTATAACTTATTTACAAACTGTAATTTGTGGCAAGGGCGAACACACAGAATAGCATTTATATGCCTGTGAACATTTGCATGGAAATAAATATAATTTTTCATGGAAATTTGTGATTCACTCATGTACAGAGCCCGATCGACGAAAATTTTAACTATTATTTTTTTCTTTATTAAAAAAAAAAAAAAGAAAAGAAAAGAAAAGAAAAAAAGAAATCCCTCATCATGAGAATAACGTTTTCGCAAACCGGGTTCAAATCTACCAATTCTTTCAATTTTTATGAATTTTTAAAATGTCTATAGACTTATGCGACACTCGGTATATTTCCCTGAAAATTATGTACGTAACTAACATAATTTTCTTAGCAATGTACACAAAATAATTAAAATGCATTACAGTGCACAGACAATAATAATTTAAAGTGCGTTTTAATGGTTATAAACTACAAAAATTGAGTGTGATTAATATATTTGTTTTTGAGCTTCACTGCAGTATGTGGAAAACAATTGATTTGACGTCTATAGTTATTTTACAGGATATCACAAAAAAGAACATTTGGGATAAGGGATTTATGGTAGGTAGAACCTTATAGCTGTTTTAGTATTTGATTGTAAACTGTTTGACTAACAATGTAATGTATGTTAACCTACTTAAACTTACATATATATATATATATATGTTTAATACATATTTAAAATGTTTTTTACGCCATTAAATTTAATAGGTGACGCCACAGGCGTAGGTACTTAAAAAAATATGTTTATATCAGAATTAGAGCAGTACTACAATGTGGAACTTGTAAAATTGCAGAAAGTATAATGTTATTGTGCAATATACTAATTTAATTATTTTCCTGAAGTTGGTAGTTTTTATTTTGTATTTAATTTAATAATATTTATTTTGTTTTTAATGGGATTAGTTAAAGGGCAAATAATTAATATGATTTTATGAAAAATATTGAAATTGCTGAGAAAAATGGCTTTACAATTCATTATAAAAAAGGAAATGGAAATCCCACAAAAGATATTTGTCAGTTGTTAATCATTGATTATACATTAATTATTATTTTATAGATTGTAACCTTTATAAAGCCGTCTTTATATTATAAGCATGCTTATGAACTATGTTTTAAAATAAACGGAGATTTTATTTCTTTAAAGAAATTCTTCAAGTTTACAATATTGGAAACTTACAACATATATGTACAGGGTGTTTCAGAAAGGCCTCCCCAACTTTGAATATAATATTGAAACAGCGAAAGGCAGGAACGGCAAATAAATCGTATGTTGGATTGGCAGGTTTTGAATTTTAAACACGTCGGTTTGCAAAATTAGTTACAATATTTGCTAATAGAGGGCGCTGCAAACAGTGAACTTTAAGTAATGTTCAGAAGTAGAGAATGCTCAGTACTCTATCTGTCCTAATGCAAAAACGTGACAGGTAATATTTGATGAGTTAACCCTTTCATTCCCAACTTTTTTCATCCATAAAACAATAAATCTTATATTTTGTCATAAATTTATTTCAAAGGTAATATATATATAAATACTTTTTTAAAATAGGAGTAATAGTAAAATACGAATTAATGTAGCTAACAAAGCAAAAAAACATATTTCAATTAATTAAAATGCAAATTATAAATTATAAATATTAAAAAATTAAAAATAAAATTAAAAATATTTCTAACAGTTAATTTACTTAAATTGCCCAAAACAGGAAACTGATTCCGATATTATTATCATAATGAAGTAACATATACTTTCATTTATCAACAAGGATAGTGAAATCATCTGAAATATATATTTTTCGGTGGGAAAATATACATACGTTTTAATATTCTTCATTTTGAATCAGCGGGAGTGTTAGATGGCAAGAAAGAAAATCTGAAATGCTATGATTCCAATTGACATCACGGGGAATGAAAGGGTTAATATAGGAAATTCAATAGAGTCAAAAGTTACCAATGTTGCCGACAAGTAAAGTTGTAAGGTGTAAGTCTCTACAAATTAGAGAAAGATCAGTATTTGGATTGTTCCATTGCTGAAACAAGAAAGATTATGAGTGTGCAAATAAAAGTGAGTGAAGTTCTGGTGAGTCATATTCACTGTTGCAAACTCCCAGAAATCGCAGCTGTCTCATCCTGAATATCGAAGTGAATGAAAATGTTAGTGAATGCAGATATCTCCGATGACATGCCAATGGATTTTCGATGATCTCATATATGCTAATTCTCCTAATCCCGTGTTATAAAAGTATCCGCTTTTCCGGCACAAACCGATCGTTAAACTTCAGCACGAAAAAAATCATGTGTTAATTGGAAGAACGTAGTTTCATGTTTCATTGTACTGGAATATCAACGATTAGATCGTAGACTGACAATAACGAGGAGAAGTTTTTAATAAATATTTAATATTAAAAAGATTTTGATCGGAAAATAATCGTAATTTTTTTCACCAAATTTGAGCGGGCAGGTAGTGTTGCCGGATCATTTAGTAGAAAATGTCGGATGCAGTCGGTTAGTCATGGCATCTTAAAATATGTCAGCATTTGTAAAAGTTTTTAAACGTAGCCCTCAGAATTCCTTCAAACCAGCAGTTGTCGAGTCGGTTCGCCTATATACAGTTTTATACGAAAGACCCTGTAGTTGTTCCTTAGTTCCTTTACAAAATTCAGCGTCTTAAAGCGAGGGCACACAGATCTCTGCAATAAAGGAAAACTTGCATAAATAAGATATCCCAAACGATTGATGGAAGTAAGTATGATATTGCTGATAAAACACTTTTTTTTTTAATGAAAATTATCGTCAAAAAATAAAATTGGCGAATTAGAGATATTAAAAACACGTGTCCATCTTTCACAAAATCACTGCATTCTGAAAAAATGGACTGTGTTACGCGTAAAGGAATTATAGCACGCCTTTTTTTATGAGGAAAACTATGAACGCATTCCGTTATAGTGAAAATTTACAACAATTTGTTTTTACACTTCAAGCTTTAGAGGATGCATCAAATAGTGCATGATCCATCCAAAATTGTAGTCAACCATACCGTCTTTCTGCAGTGTTTGATTTCTTTTAAGAAAAATTTACAAGATACATGAATCGTTCTGAATTATTCCCTGAATTACTTTGTTAAATATTTTTGTTGTCTACTTTAAATATTTTGCCGTTGGCTGTATTTTATCGCCTAACCATTTCAAGCAGCTAGCGCTGTTGTAAACAGAAACTGTTTTAACATTAGATTCAGCCGTTTATATTGTTAATAAGTATATTTTAAAAAATACATTCTTGTTAAATTACGTTAATGCATCTTAATTCATAGTTGGTTTCTTGTTCCTCATTCAGTATATTTTTAAATGCTTCTTTAAAATACGAAAAATTTGAGAAACTGGGAATTCGTTGCGCATCTAAAGTGTGTTATACAAATGCTTTTCTAGCAATTACTTGAAGTGCTTCCCAGAAACCAATCTCAAAACTGATGGAAAAGCACAATCAAATCAATCATCAAAGCACGCATCAATGAGACACACCCTCTCATGCTACTATCGTACAAAACTCCTAATTATATCATCCAATACGATCTCGATAAAAAACAGAAAAAGAGAAAAAAGCATTCGATATGATTTATAAAAGTGAAAAATAAATCTATTATTGAACCATAAGGTCCAAACTCATTTGTAAGGTATCATTACAGTGAATATAATTGAACTATTAGGCAACCGGATAATCATAGATTTCTTTAACGATCCTTAGTTGACTAAAGAATATAATTTGATGTATTACTGTAAATAACAGTTGAAGATTCATCTATTACTCCCACTTTTATGTACTGATTTGGAAATCTTTATATATATTTTTATAGATATCATCAATCATCAAAAGTGTTTGTGGCGGCAAATACAATTTATTTCTCTTTATAAAGGCATTTTACTCTTTTAAGATTTTTTATCAGCAAACAAATATTGGCCTAATACTGCTCATATCGGTTTGAACGTTATATACTAGCATTATAAGTATTTATAATATAAGGAACCCTAAAAAAAAGTAGTTTATATTTACAGTACAATGCCAATATCATGATAAAACTAGCATTTCCATTGAAATACTCAAAGTTATTATCTAGAGTATTTCTCCGTTAATGTAATTTCATTAAAAAAATATATCTAATATTGAGCGACCCAAATTCTATTACTTAATTATCAAATTATTATTACCAAATTCTATTACTCCAGTTTGGTTTAAACTAATAATAATAATATTTCTGCTTCGCGCATGCGCCGAAGCGTTAATTTTACCACTTGTCACCTTTCTCTAGCGGGTTACAACAAAAAATCTGCACAAAGTTTAAAGGTAAATGAAAACAGTATACAAAAGCATGGTCTCCAAACTAATATATTTACCATTATTAATAAGGTACATATATATGAATATAAAAAAATTAGTGGAAGACATGAAATTGTTCTTTGCCAACGATAGTGCGTTATTATGATGCTGTGGTAGCACAAGCACTCTGGACACCACTTGTACCCATTTTTTATGGTATTTTTGGATTGTTCATTTAAATTTCCGCTGTTCCACGCTTTAAAGTTCATATACTATTCCTCTTGAAACACCTTCAGCATTGAAACGCTTCACACTGTGAGACTTTCCCAGTTTCTGATGTTTCAGGTAGAACTGGACAAAGCATTTATGAAGAATCTTTTCTTTAGATGCCAATTTTTACTTTATGGCTAATCCGCAACAACAACAACAAAAAAAAAAAAAAAGGTTTTTTAACATGTTATTTACGTATCATAGTTCTTTAATAAGGGGCACCAGCATAAATTGTAGTAAGTTATAGGTACTTTATAACTAAACAAACTGTGCAGATTTTTGTCGTAACCCGTTATATGAACGCTCTCTAACAGATAAATGACTCAGAAATCGGTCCATTTGCAGTCAAGAGGGACATAATCTTCCCAAAAACTGAAAGTAACCGTAGTTAATGATGTTTGCGTTTGACTTGCGACAATGCTACGTGTGTTTGTAAATGAAAACCGAGCCTTACCAACTAATCTACTGTGGATCTATTTTTTTAAATATTTTGCTGTGAGCAAAAGCGCCTTTTAAAATAATTTCTGGATATAAAACATTTAGTTCTGAAATTTCCTTATTTGTATTTTTCTTCACTTAAAACTTCGTCATGAATCGTCATAAAAGTGTTCCATGCTCTTAATAGAGCCCCTAAATAAAATAATAGGCTGGCGCATCACCGCCATTTTTTTGTCTCCGAAGAGGACAGCATTCCCGCTTGGCGTCCTTATCGCTTACCTAATGATTTTAAGAAATCTTGATCTGAAGCTAATCCGGTCAAGATAAGAACAATAAGCAACAATAATATTCCTAAAAACACATTTTTTTTCACAGTACATTCTCAAGATGTCATTTTATTCTGAGGATATCCTATGGATGTATTGGGGTAAGATGTGTTGATAGGGCGGTTTCTGTTTCTTTTAAAAAATATCGCCAAAACTCAAATACACAGTAATAGAAGGTCTGTGAACACTTTATGTTCACTTCTTGAATGATTATAGCAGTTTATCACTAAACAAACTTCCATGTCATAGTTTACTTAGCTAAAATCATGAAATATAATAAAACAAGTTACTCTAAAGTAACGTAAGGTGATTAAAAAAAAAAAAAAAAATGTTTGTCGTTTGTTTAACGCGCTGGGTACATGTGGCAACCCTAAGGCAACAAAATGCCTGATGCGCCAGCTCGTATATATAGGAGCCTTAGCTCTGAACGTCTATATCTCAATAACACTTTTCAGAACTTCTTGGGGAGGTAGGATAAATCCCAACGACTGTGTACCATATCGCAATCAAAGGTAGGCATTGCTTATCTGATGCAGTTGTGTACACAGAAACGTCAACAATGAAAAAACACCCCAATAAAGAATAATAGTTTGAATAATAAATATTGGGTCAAAGATACTGTTCGAAATTTCACACACCGTCCACAACGCCAAAGAGCAGGTTACACGAATCGCAGTAGCTGCCGGGGAAATTCGTGCTAAGCCTGGACTAATTCTGAAAATTTGGAATTCCATGCGCCGTAAATTTGAGATCTACATTGAAATCAGTGCACGAAATTTGGAACTAACTTTGACCCATGTTCCTTTTATTCATGTACATTTAATATTAAAACGAATATTCACTTATTTGGCGTATTTTTGTTCCTGATGTTTTTGTTGCTCATCAAGAAAGCATTTTCGACCTTGCATTGCTGTACAGTTTCGAGTCGTCGCGATGCAGCCTACGCTTCCTAAAAGTTCTAAAACGTGGCAGTGAAGCACCCTGTATATTTGTTTTTAAGAATACACAGGCCGACATGTAAAATTTTGATTTTATAATTTTGGCTGATCTTTATGTTTTTTGGTCTTCTGAAACCGAAAATGAAGCCAGTTTGTCTCTATCACGTATAGGTTTTTGTCAATACAGGGTGTGTGTCTATACAATTTCTTCCATTACTCTTCCACCAATATAATTATATAGTAAGTTTTATAGTATGTTTCCATGATTAATTAATCGTAGATGCCTATTGTTGTAATTGTGAAGCACTAGTGCGACTTAAAACCATATCAACCAACCAACCAACCGATTGTTATGATGGTATATGTAAGAAATCGTGTCGGTAAACACCCTGTATCGACAAAAATCGATACGTGATAGAGAAAAATGGGCTGTATTTTCGGTTTCAGCATATCAAAAAACATAAAGATCAGCTGAAATCATCAAAGCAAATTTTGTAAACTTCATTTTTGTAGGCCTGTGATATCAATCTTTCTTTCAGTTAATATTATCATACATCCATTTTTAAATGAAATACTGCCAAATTTCAAATGTGTACATTTTAAGTAAGTTTCTTCGTATAGTAAATATACTGTTGCGTACTTGGGGGTTCGTGAGTTGTCTGAGAATGAAAGGCCAAACGTACAAAAATTCAGTAATTTATTCACAGAAAATTCCAGAAAAATGCAGGTCTATAAACCAATTATCAGCTTCAATTCAAGCAGTAACCACAGCTTAAACAACAGCTGTCAATAGCAAATCCACAGTACAAACTGTATAACAATAACACTTGAAGCAAGTCTCTCTCAAAGAGGCTCAAGAGCAATGCAAGCACTAGCGAAGCTGGCTGAGATCTGAACTGAACTGACTGCCTTGGCGGGAAAGCGCTTCCTTATATACTGTTCCATGGAACCCAGATTTTTCGAGAAAACTCTAGAAAGTGGTCAACCAATCAACTTACAGCTTCCATATTTGGTATATCCCATATAAGGATTTTCTCGCCAAGGTCGCCAAAAAAAAATCGCCAAGGTGGGAAAAAGTCGCCAAATTTGGCGCCAAATGCATTACCTGCATTACTGGGGCTTTTTAATGCGTTTTTAAGGGAAAATAAGGCTATTTCAACGCTAAAACGACTAGAAATGCACAGAATTAGCATTTTATCAACTTACTAAGCCTCTTTGAAAGAATTTATACAAAAATAAACACAATTATTTACAATTTTGTAACAATACTATATGTATAACTTTGACGTATACATACGCTTGTTTCTTCTTTGTTTTTCCGCCTATACCAAATTAGTTTTGTTATTGCTTATTGTTTGTGTGAATATTAATTTTCAGTATTAAATATTTTCCTGTGTGACTTTAATTATAGGCGCGGGCCTGGTTGCTAACTATAGGATTCACTTTGTCGTATGGAGCAATGTTCTCCAAGATATGGAGGGTCCATAGATTAACAACAAAGTCCAAGTCCGAGAGCAAGGTAAAATATTTCAGCATTTTTAAAATAACCTCGCATAACAGGATCACTAAGCCTTACATACAGACGGAACGCTTGCAACTTCGATGACGTAAATTCTGCAAGTTTTTTGCAAATACAGTCAGCAGCAAAAGTATCCGAGCACTAGCAAAAATTCCTATGTAAAAAAAGTACACTTTACACGGTTTTGTTAAATAAATCCTTATCGAATCAGGTTCTTACTCTGACTAAGAATACGATTCAACAAGGATTTATTTAACAAAACAGTATATAGTGTGCTTTTTTTATATAGGAATTTTTGCTAGTGCTCGGATACTTTTGCTACCGACTGTAGTCATACATTTGGAACGCTTGCAAATGGCTGCAAACGGCTTTGCAAACGGAAGTGTTTCATTTGTATGTACCCCATAATGTTACCCATTCAGTAAAGTTTCATATTTAAATTTTATTTTTCCCCCTTTATTACAAATCGCATAACAAGCTAGAATTTACAATTTTTTGTCGAGTGAATTAAAAAATATATCGGAGACCAAAACAAAATATAGATTTTAAAACTTCTTTACACACCATAAATTTTAAGCCAGCACAACCGGTTTCGAAAGGACGTAGCCTTTCTTCATCAGGTGCAAAAGAACACATGCTACCAAGAACACGTGCTACCGTTTGCCTCCAAGGCCTTGAAGGCAAAAGCAAGACTGAAAGCAGGGCAAAATCCAGACGGGGGGGAGCAACACAAACAACCAATAGGAAGCATCATGCAGGACCAATCAGAGAGGAACACACACACACACACACAAAAAAGAGGGAGGGAAGGAATAATCAATTAATTTTTTTTTTGTTTTATTTATTTAATTAATATTATACTAATAAGTAAATTTAATAAAATTCATTTATTTATTATTTTTTTTTAATTAGAATTATTTTATTATAACTAATATTATGTTATAAACATAATGAAGGAAATTATTTAATTGAATTAAACAAATTTTTCCTGGCTGTAGACAGCAAAGTGGAATCAGATTTTACATTGACAATTTTATTACGATTAAGGTAAATAGCTAAATTTTCCAAAAAATCCAGTTCGGAAACGAGAACATCGGAGATTTTTATTGAAGCGAACTATTGTCTATTATATTGAATTAGGATTAATTTGCAATTCGGTTTAAAAAGAATGATAAGAGTAACTTTTTTATTCGGTCGGTTTGTGATTGCTCATTTAATCTGAGTTCTGTTTGATAAATCTTTAGTTGAGTTTGAGTTAAGTGAAGTGAATTAAGCTCTAGACTAGAGCTATATATTGAGTGACTAGAGCTCGATATTGAACTGGTGGCAATGTTCTTAAAATCAGCTCAAAGGTATGTCTGTAGACATGACATCACAATTTTGATGATTGCTGTACCACTTTAGTAACTGATATCTCGCATGCAAATTCTGGCATTTGACAATACAGCAACACATATTAACCAGGACCAGACCACTGTCACATTCTTGGTTCCTATACTGAAAAGCCCGGAAAAACATAATTCACCCAGGTTCTGGTTCTGACCGCGATACTTGACTTCTTAGATGTTGACTTTAGAACTCACGAAGTAGTTCTGAAGCCTGACTAATCTTGCAAAATGGAAATATGTAACAAATGTAGCATGTCTTTTATAATAACCATTGCCTTTGTTTGTTTTATTCATATATTTTTCTTATTATTAAATAAAAATGCTTATTTATTTATTTATTATTATTATTTTTTTTTTTTTATCTTCAGAAAGTGGCTAGCTGGAAACTGTATGTGATGGTCGGCGTACTTTTATTTTTTGACGTAGTTATTTTGACAGCCTGGCAAATAATAGACCCACTCCAACGAAAGATAGAAGTGTTTCCTTTGGAAGATCCACCAGGATCGCAAGACATCAAAATTGCTCCACAACTAGAGCATTGTGAATCAGATAATAATGCTATTTGGCTTGGTATGTACACAAAATATTTAATTAAATAGATAATTTATTTACACCATAAAAAGTACCGAGGATTAAAATTTAATTTAATTACCTTCACAAGGTCTGCAGATAATTTCGCGTAATTGTGATTTTTGTAATTAGTAATTTTTTTTTTATATATATTTTTAAAATCAATGTAAATATTGTGGTTTTTATTTGATTTAGTAAGAGGGGTAGTTGTTCTGTCGTATTTTATATCATTCATGAGTTCTTTAATTTTTTTAGTTACTTTTTCGTTTAATCATTCCAATGTAATTTCCACTATTTTCATTTTGAAAGGTAATTTTATAAATTCCAGCTGTCTCGACAGGGTTAATTGGATGTTTATTGCTTCTAAATGGTGAAAGTATTTGCAGACCTTTTTAAGGTAATTAAAAAATAGTTGATAAACATACTGAGGATGTTCAAATATTTTTGTAACAATTTTGTAAAAGCATACACATAATTAAAGACAAGAATTTTATTTTCTGATATGTTTAAGTTAATAGCACTTTTGTTTAACTGTTTCTTGCATTATGTCTTAATTTCTGAGATAAATGAGCTTTCTTTAAGATGTCAAGGTTGGTTTTGTTCCATCTCTTCACCCTAGTTTTCGAAAGTGCAGTAGTTTAGTGTGCCTGCAACAAAACTAAGCCTCTTACCTATAGTAATAAGGGAAGTATAACAATATGCTTTTACAACGAAGTGTAGGGGAAGGGTGGGCAAAATGGGGTGGTAAAGCAAAACGGGGTTTTTGATAACCCCGCTTATGCAATGCTTTCATCTGTATGTCATTGCTATTAGGTTGTGCGCGCCGTATCTGATATTCATTTCCACGTGAGATACTGCTTGCAGAGTCACAGACAGATACGTTCCCAAGATTTATGTATTATTTTATTACCCTGATATAAGGTAAGTGTGATGTGTGGATATTTTAATTGTTAGGTTAGCTTGCAGATTACGAACGAGACAGTTTGTGTTAGCTAAAAGCGATGTTTTTCAAGTGAATTGCATGGAATAGACCTATATTCAGTGTGATTTATTATGTAGGCCTAGTTGTTTTGCATGGCTGCTTGTAGGGCAAAACGAGGTATCTCGAGATGGGGTCAAAAGCTAATGGTCAAAAGGTCAAATGGCAAAAAAGTCGGGTGTCGGACTGTTCTCAAGCCAAGAGAAGTCGCGTTCCTACCCTAGCAACAGACAACATATCATCAGACAGCCATTCAGGCGATGTAGATGTTACATGCTTGTACTGTCACGAAATATATGCAAGATCAGCACAAGAGAAGGAGGGATCAAGTGCAGTGAATGTAACAAATGGGCTCATGACTTAAGCGCCGGTGTTGATGAGGACGATGACAGGCTCGTATATGAACTGTGTCAGTAAAGTTTGTTAAGTTGAGAGGTACTCCATTTTGCCCTATCACGTGGGGCAGAGAGAACTGACAACTAGCAAGGGGGGCGACTCACCTTTCGGTTTAGAGTCATGACCAAGGCCCCCCCCCCCCCCCACCGAAACCAGTATCTAACTCTCCAGCGAGCCCGCGGACAGGGGCACGGGCCCGGGAGAAGTGCGCGGGAAGGGAAGACCCACGAATCTCGCATTGAGCAACTAGCTGCTCTCCGGCGGGTGTGCTAGGCCGGGTGCCAGGAAAATCCACTTGAGCCTATTAGAGGAACAAGGCCTGGCGGTGAAGAGTAGGTGACAGATTACAAGTAGAGCCACCCCGGCGCCTCGTGCCACCAAGGCAGCCCGCAACATAACACATCACCTATTACTTTACGAGCGACGAGTGGTTGAAAACCCCCAGGCCACAAAGGCATAGAGCACAGGGGACGCGGGGGAACATCTGTCCACCCGACATGCTTCTCGGCCACGCCGACCTCGTTAGTTCACCGGCATAGCCGGCTATCCAGGGTCACCACTTGGCGGTGAGGCCGACTGCCGCAACTAGCCCCGCTACCGGAGTGGCAGCGCGGGCCAGGGACCCCTATCACGTGGGGCAAAATGGGGAAGTTTGTAGCTTTGAATATATTTATACGCAGATCATAAAATATGCGGTATATTTCAAATTCCAATACTTCAGAATAACCGCTAAGATTGCAAAATTGAAATAAATATTACTTATTGCATTTCATTCTATTTGTCACAAAGTTGTCGGTCAGAATAACCTTAAGTACCACATTTTGCCCACCCTTCCCCTACTTGTCACTTTTAAATGAATAGTATAAAGAGATTATCGCAACACTAACTTTGAATAACTAGGGCTGCAAACATTAGCTCATTGTAACAGATATCGCATCATTTTATTTATTTATTTATTTAAAGAAAAGCACACTACAGAAACATCCAATTACAATGTTGCTTGAATAAAACTATAATACAATACATCAAACACAGACAAAAAAAAAAAAAATACGTGTTATAAATTTAAAAGTTCAAAACACCTAGCTTTAAAAACAGAAAAAGACATGTTAAAAATATCCAAATTAACAGAAAGCTCACTAAAAATTTTGTAAAATTTATATAAAGCAAAATTGCCAATATAATTATATTTTACAAATGGATGACAAATAAATGATTATTTCTAAGAGACCTGGTTGGCACATTAATTTGAATACAGTTAAAAATATCACTGCAATCAATCATATTATTGATAACTTTATAAAAAAATAAAATAAACAAAAACCTGAGTCTAAATAAGATTACTTTTAAAATGTAAATAACGTGCAAATTTAGTTTGAACTTGCTCTAGCATTTTTATTTTATTATCATAAAGGGGATCCCAAATGAGACTACAATATTCCAGATTGAAGCGAACTATACTGAAGAATAGAACTTTTAACGCAAGCTCATTGGAAAAATTTTTAGTTTTACGCTTAAGAAACCCAAGATTTTTATGTGCTTTAGAAATAATGCTATTGATGTGGAGTGAAAAGCCAAGTTTGACATCAAAAGTAACACCTAAATTAGTTACAGAGTCAGATCCAAATAAAGGAAGATTATTACTTTGATAAAAATACATTAAATTTTCAGAATTACGGGAATAAATCAGGGTACTACATTTCTTAATATTCAGGTATAATTTGTTATCAATGCACCACCGATACAAACGATCAAGATCACTTTGTAAAAGAGCAGCATCAGTAACAGAACAAATTTACTTGAATAATTTAAAATCATCAGCAAACAACAGATATTCAGAAAATTTCAAAATAGAACACAGATCATTAATAAACAAAATAAAAAGCAGGGGACCCAAGTTAGAACCTTGGGGCACACCTGAAGTATTAGTCAATTTATCAGATATAGCACCCTTAAAATAGCATTCTATTGCTCAAGTAGGAAAAAATCCAATCAGCAAGATTAATATGAAAACCCATATCAATCAATTTCCCAAGAACAATCCCAAAATCAATTGTGTCAAAGGCCTTGTAAAAATCAGTGTAAATGACATCAAGTTGGCACCTACTCTCAAATGAAGAAATAATTTTGCTGGTTAAATAAAATAAATTGGTAAGCGTAGACCTTTTAGGAATAAAACCATGTTGAGATAATGAAACTAAACTTTTTTACCCGCTGAAAAACCTTATTAAGCACAATAATTTCAAATATTTTAGAAAAAGGACTCAAGATGGCAATGGGTCGATAATTTTTACAATCAGTTGAATCCCCTTTTTTAAACACAGGAATAATTTTAGTAAGCTTCCAAGCATCAGGAAAAGTATTAGTTTTTAAGGAAAGATTAAATAAAATAAGAAGAGGATATATATGAACCCATCAGCACAATCTTTAACTATAAATGAAGGCACATTATCAACACCAACAGTTACAGAAGACTTCAACTTCTTAACAGCCAAAATCACTTCCTCATAAGAAATATTATCAATTTTAATGATATCATGCAAAGAGCTGTCAATGACGCTCAAATTTCTGTTATAGTCAGAGCCATAATTACAGTCGGCAGCAAAAGTATCCGAGCACTATCAATAATCCCTATCTAAAAAAAGCATAATTAATACTTTGTTAAATAAATCCTTGTCGATTCATGTTTTTAGTCAGTCTAAGAACGTGATTCGACAAGGATTTATTTAACAAAACAGGATTAAGTGTACTTTTTTATATCGGAATTATTGGCTAGTGCTCGGATACTTTTGCTGCCGACTGTATATACAGAGTTAAAGTAGTTGGCAAAAACATTAGCAATATCATTTTCATTATCATAACACATGCTATAGAAGATATTATTAGGTAAAGTATTATTTTTATTAAAATAGGACCAAAACATTTTAAGATTAGAAATCAGGTTATTTTCAGTATTCTGCAAATAGAAGGCGTAATCTTTAGCAGTACTGTTCTTTAACGTAGATCTCAAATATTTAAATTCATCAGAAGTGTGGGATCCCCCCTTTTTAAAGAAAGCTTACGAACTTTACTTTTACATTTTATTAATTTTATTGTTTCCATGAAATACCAAAAGGGGAATTTTTTGTTAAACACCTCCATAGGAATCGTTTGGTTAAAAACATCATATAGATATTTATAAAAGTTATGTACTGCTAAATTGACATCATTATAAGCATTCAAAAAATTTCAATCAATTACAGAAAACAAGTGCCAGATAGTTAAAAAATCGGCTCTTTTAAAATCGTAATTTCCCATATTAACATTATGCTTTATACTTTATTCAATATAAGAAAGTATTGAATTCGTAAAAATTTGCGACCTCGGGTTTTCGATAGATTTACACGTTTTGAGAAGTCTATAACACGATATGACCATTTTTAGAAAATATCTATCTGTCTGTCTGTCCGTGTGTTTGTGTGACAAAATTTTGTGGCAACTGTATCTGAGGAACTACAGCATAGAATTTCATAAAATTTGATATGTAGTTGCCCCTTAACATAAATTTGTGCCTATCAACTTTTGGTAAAAATCGTTCAATATTTGGCGTTTTCATCATGCTTTTTATAAATTTGTAACATGGCGGTATAGGGCAAAGTTATGCATAAATGTACATAAAGAGAATAATTTCTTAATAGTCATTATGAAATTAAAAAGAATTATTATAATAGTGATAGTTAACTTGGTAAAAACTTTTGTATATGTAGCAGCATCGCTTCCCTCCCCTTCCTAGAAGAGAAGTCACCCCTCGAGGGGGGCAAATTTGCATTCTGGGCATCTTTCAAAAGAGCTCGTCAATACCTTTAAAACGAATGGTTGAAATATCGATCTGCGATAATTTAAAATAGTTATCAATTTTTTTCATAAAAAAAAAAAAAAAAAAAAAAAAAAAAAATGCCATAATAGAGAATAAAATTGATTTTCTTTGAATGTTTAGTGTTATACTAATTTCTAGAGCGGAAATCGTCTGCAATCATCATGGAAGATAATTTTAATAAATAATAATTTTAATAAATTATTTTTACTGAGTGAATTTGTTTAGGACTAGATAAAACTAGAAATTGTAATACAAGAAAGTTATGTGGTGGACACAGTATACAATGTTAAAACTGAGAATATTAAGCGATTACTGTAATCGGATTTTTTATTGGCAAAATGAAAACATAGTGTTAATGCAAATTTTAAAACGTCAGAAGGTGTAGTAATGTGAAAAGTTTGTCTGTGACGTCGAAAATGAAATGCTAGCGACTTCGAATAAAAATAAACTATCAACGCAATTATTGAAAACTGAAAAGGTGAAAATACTTGCTTTCAGTGCTTTGTGTGGTATTAACGAAATCGTTTACTTGAAAAAGAATTCTTGATGAGAATCATTGGTCACTTAGTAGGAAGCCAGAAAGTAGCCGTATTAATGAAATCCAATGGAATAACCACAAAATACAATTTCTAAAATCTGTTTTTTTTTTTTTTTTTTTTTTAAGATTGCAAATGTATGTCAAAGACCAGATCAAGATCATAAGCATGTAAAGATGCCAAATGAGGCTCAATAATGGCCAGAAGAAATCAAACAATGATTGTCACTATTCTCTATCAATACCTTTGTTCTGCTACTGCTACAGGCACCACAATTTTGAGTGAAACCTTCTAGAACTAACCTTATATTGTAAGTTTGTAAGCTCGTAGAACAATGAATGGTATGTGTATCGTTAACAGCACGTGATTGCACTGTCGCAGAGAGTGGGGCAAGACCGCATGGCAATTGTAGAAGTCATGCATAATGCAATGTCCTCTTGTACGACAAGTATCGTTTTATAATTGTTTCTGTTAATAAATGCATTTTCGTCTGGAGAGAACGTGGTGCTTAAAAAATTCTATATTTGTGCTAGGATGGTTCAGATTTGGAAGAAATGGGGTGTTGATCTTGTGTGGTATCTCAATTAATGGTTGCACTGTCCTCGAAATCATTCGAAATGGATATCTGATGGCTCAGCGGTATAGAGATTAAATCATTAAGCCTTCTATAGTTCTTTGTATTGGAGCGATAGGAAATAATTTCATTTTAATGAACAACAATTGTAGATCACATCATGCTCAGCAGGTGGACGATTTGCTTTGTCGTGATGAAATCATATGAATGGTTTGTGCAGTATGCTCTACCGGCATGGACCCAATAGAACGTGTTTGTATTCGCGTAATTCCTGGAAAAATATAAGGTGCTGGTTCTTAATGCCTGATCTTCTGTTCCATGACATTTCAAAAGTGATCTATAGTATCAAGGTCCGATAAGTTACGTAGCAGGCATTAACTAGAATTTTTCATCTGTATGCTGCTCGAACCACTACTGGTGATATCGAATACTGATCTACTGGAATATTCCATTTCCGGTGTAAAAGACAAGCATGAAAGGGTGCAATTGCTCTGTAATGATGCTGAGATAGTCCTTTTCATGTTGTATCGATTACAACATATGGTTCTAGAGATGGATATGAGATCATATCACGAATTATAATATCGCAATAATTGGCCTATTTATGACCCGTGGTACATGTATTGAGCAATAGTTTGCTTAGAAGACGGCATACGCTATTAAAATTCTCGATTTGAGGAATCACGAATCTGGATTCATCCGACCAGAAAACCATTAGCCATTTTTTCTTGTTCTACCCACGCTGTTTCTGAGGTCATAGGCATAAATGTCAGTAATGCTTGGTTAGCAAAAGTACATGATAAAGTGGTGCTATGAGTCTCATATCCAACAGAAATCACTGAAAAGTGTGCTGCGAAACACATGAACCAGCATTGTATTCGGCTGTCAACTGAGCCAATAGTTGCTATCGATTTTACTTCACCTAGAAACAGGGCCAGATTATGGCACGGGCAAACGGCGCACTGGCCCAGGGCCTCATTTCCAAAAAACAGACATAATAGTACAATTTTTTTCATTATATGTCTATTAATAAAATCAAAAATTAATAATTTTTTTCTTTCTATATTTTATTAGAGAGCTTAAACAATTCTTAAATTTTGTGACTAATTTCCTAAACATTAGCTAATCAATGTGCTTCAGTTTTTCATTTGTCTTGAGCATAAAACTAATGATTTTGTTATAGGTTGCTGAAAAAATGAGGAAATAGAAGGTATAATTGAAGGAAAAATTTTAAAAATGCACTATTTTTATTTATTTATTTTTGTTTTTGAGAATGGGTCGTTGTGGTGAAATCTTTAGAGTAGGGTAAGGGGCCTTCAAATAGCATCAGTGCCCCAGGTCTTCAAAATGCATAGTCGGGCCCTGCCTAGAAAGACAACTTTCGATCCTTCGAAGTCCTTTAACTTTGACAATATATAGCCGTTCAAACCAATGCATCTACAGCTGATATCATCGACATTCATCCACTGTACACAACTGTTCACTATGTCACATGCGAACACTAGACGAGCCGTAGTTTGTAAGTATTTTTTCCGAGCCGTTAGGCTAACACAATCTGCTTTCCATTGAAATCGCTTAGATTATAAATTTTCCTCATCACACATATAATCGAAGGAAATGGTGCCTCAATATTTAAAGTAATAATTAAGCATCATCCCTACTTGATAATGTGCCCTCCACGTCATCAGGTGATAATCATAAGGGAACTCATTCTAATCTTTATATATATATTCCGAACAGTTTATTTATTTATTTATTTTTTAAAGTTATTTTTTAAATAATTTATTTTTTAAACAAGCAAAAATAGTATTGAATTGCTGAATTTAATTATTTACATTATTTATTTATTTATTTATTTTTGAAGCTAAATTTTGATAACATTTATTTTAGGTGTCATATATGGCTATAAAGGTCTGTTACTCATTTTTGGAATTTTCTTGGCTTACGAGACCCGAAGCGTAAAAGTCAAGCAACTCAATGATTCAAGGCTTGTTGGAATGAGCATCTACAATGTCGTGGTACAGAAAATATTGTCTTTAATGTGTTTATATTGACTTCAGTAAGGTTTATAGTACCTAATAAAAGTATTTAAATGTAATAAAAGTATTTAAATTTTCTTCTCTCTCGATACATAAATCTTTTGTGATGCACTTATATATTTATATCCAACCTTAGATCTTTGAAAGTTTGAAATCTTATACAAGGTTTAAAATTGGAACAATGCTTTATATTCTCTACACAGATGTTTTTGTAAAAATAAATAAATGTTTTCAATGTAAATATTTTTGAATTCCGAATTTCAGAAAATTAAAATATTTTATTTATGTTTTACTATAATGTTTTAATTATTATAGAATGCAAAACAGATGATCAAATACCGAAATTTTCCACAAAAAAACAAAAATAGAGGTATCTAGAAGTAGTTTTACTAATAAAGATATGAAAAAATTCACAGTACTCAATTTAGAATGAACCTTAAAAACCCGTATTCAGTAATAAGGAACCCATTAAAAATTGAGTGACAATTTATAAATTGACAATAAGGAAGTATATCTATCCATATCAAATTCTTTAGCACCAAAGAAGGAACAATCGTAAAATTAATTAAAAGTCGGAAGACGCTCAAAAGGTGATGAATTTTATCATCAGGAACGTACAATTGTTCAGAGAGTGTATAAATTGCAGGAATCTGAATTATAGTAGCCATATTAACTTCTTCAAAAAGACTATTGCAAAATCCTATAGTAAAGCATGGCAACTGCTGCCACAACCCCTGTTTTAAGTTTAAGTCAAACACCATAGAATATATTCGATGTTGCGAAAAAAAAAAAAAAAAAAAAAATATTTTGAAAGATGTAATGAAAAATAATTATAAGACAAAAAACTTTTTATAAACCATGTTTTTAAATTTTCTGTTGAATCATAGCTATTGAACTAACTACATTAGCACTTTATGAATGCGTATGAAATCTTTAAACCGATAGTGACGTCAATTTTTGTGAGATACATAATTTAACTTTTTACAATTTTTTAACGCTCACTTTTAATTAAATTATTTATTTAATCACTTTTATTTATTTTTATGTCGAAAGAAAATGAACTCGTAATATTTTTTGGCAACAATTAAATTATAGCTAATATTTTAATGGCTATTTATAAGGTGTTAGGAGGTTATTATTTTCATGTTTTAATTAATTATAAGAAAACTATTCAGAAATCGGACTTCGAAGTATTGTGTTGTCATCGGGTTGTGAGCTATTGTGAAAGTTTTAAATGTCTAGCTAGTAGGGAAGTTAATTAAAATCCGATTGCAAGATTTGTACCGGACAGACAAACAAACAAAAAAACAAGAATAGAAGTTAATAAAAACATGGTAAAATGAACGAAAAAAAGATCTAGAAAAAAAATGTTTCCATGAACAAAATGCTTTATTAAACGAATATTACAAATGCAACTTGATTTTACAATTTAGTACATTATGCCTATTAATTACAAACGTCGGGAAAAAAAAAAAAACCTTTATAAAAAATAATAATAATAATAATAATAATATTCTGTGCATGGGAATGCGATTTTCTATTTTCACATGTAAGGTATTTCATACAAACAAAATCTGTACAAAATTATTAGAAAAAAAAAATGGCAAGCTACTGTTGTCCATGAATTATAATATATTCCAGTAATTTTATGTGGTCTTGTGTGTAGTTTTACATATATCAATAGCAAGCTGAGATATTTCTCACCTGAAAATTCATAACATATTTCAAGAAACACTTTTTACGTGGTGCTCAATTATTTTGACTCGAACAATTGTCACGGATTTAAAAATTTTATGGAGCTAGTTTACAAAGTTCATATATTTCATATACGTGTGCTCGAATGTCAATTTCATTATGTTTGATTTAGTATAAGTGCATTAAGCTGTGTTTCAAAAGTTACCACCCATAAACTGTATTGTATACGATGTCTTTTACATGTACCTGTAAACGAAATGTAAGTGCGATTTACACAGATTTTTAATAAAGAACATGCTGTAGTGAAGGGAAATTTTTACCTATCGTCGCTGGCAGCCAAAGTCCATGTTATTATATAGGGGATATTTGTTCCCATAACTGCTCAGTTTATTTATTTATTTATTTCGTTTTCACATTCAAAAAATCACAACCGTTATTTATTCTCTTATTTCCCAAAAACTGATTTTTAAAATTTTTTTAAGTTTTATTTTGAAGTTAAAAAAATACGAAAAATGAACTAAATATTTTTTTCACACTTTATAGTTTCAAAATAAAATATTAAAAAAAAAAAAAAAAAAAAAAAAAAGTAATGATTTTGAAATTTTGAATGTGAAAAACAGTAATGAGTAATTCTGTCGACAAATTTCTCCATAGAATAACGTGGTATTTGACTGCCTGAGACGGGAAAGTTGTAAGAGGTGGGAAGAGGCCTTATATATTTTATTGCGAAAATATACTTATATTTTCGAGATTTAATACATAGACAAACAGATAGGTAAATCAAGGTTATAAGGTAGTTGAAAACAGAAAATCTTGCCCTGAGAGAAAAGAAAAAATGTCTGTATATATTCTTTGTAAGCAGAAATTAATTTAGCACGACAGGGCTTATTTTAATCTATTATTCAATAGAAAGGCATGCTGTAACTGTATTTCATCCACTAGCATCTGTTTCTATATTCATTTCTTAAAATTACTTTGGTATAGTTATACCACAGGACTCCCTTGGCAGTTTATATATTTTTGTTGTCATTTTGGCGATGAATTAAAATGGGTATCATAATTGCGTAAGTAAACATCTTGGAGAGAAACGTCCAAGCTACATCGGTGCAAAATGTCAAATTTCGCCAAGAGGTTCAAGCTGTTCCATTTTAGCATGATTTTTCCCAATTTTATTAAAAAAAATTTTTTTTTTCAACTTAATGCGTGAAGAAGAAAAAAAAGAAAAAGTATTTTTTAATTGGTCTAAATATATAAAATGTTACTAGGTAAAATATTATGCGTTTTCAGTTCTGTTTATTATTAGAAAGAAATTGGCTAAAGAAGTTTTTCTTATATCATTGACATCTCTATAACTTAAATTAAATTAAATTATTCAGTACCATTGTATTTCATTATTTACGCACACTTCTTATTTTATAAATTTTCTTATTTCATATTTTTTAAATCTTAAAGAAAAAAAAAAAAAAATTAAGGTGTAATACAATAATTGCAATAAATAGCTATAACTCAAAATCGCTGTCTGAAAGAAATTTTCCTGTCGTACTTGCAGAAAAAAAAAAATCCTGCTTAATAGAATTATTTTATTTTATTATCAGTTTTTTTAATCACATCTGCTAAAAGAAATAATCTGGTGTGTCACTCACACGACTTTCTCTTACCCTGAAATTTAATACAATAAATACAGGTTGCAGATTAAGAGGTAAGATAACGAGTACTGTTATGTAAACCTATGTTAAACAATTCATATTAGGCTTCTGAAGAGTTTTATATGATAATTAGATCTGTGTGAGGGGGGCTACCGCCCCCCTCAACCCCTCGTTTCATTAATGCACCTACATTTATATAGAATTTAATTCGGTTATTAAAAAATAAGTCTGTTTTTTAAAAATAATTTATTAAAATTATTATTTAAAAAAATTATCTTTCATGATAATGCAGACGATTTCCATATTAGAGAAGTAGTATAACACCAAATATTAAAAAAAAAGTCCATTTTATTCTCAAAAAAAAAAAAAAAAAAAAAAAGTACGATTTTTTTTCTAAGTTTTGCTTTCGTTAAAAGTAAAAAAAATCGATAACTTTGTTTTTAAATTATCGCAGATCGATGGTTCAACCATTCGTTTCAAAGGTATTGGCGAACTCTTTTGAAAGATACCCATCATGAAAATTTACTCCCCTCGAGGGGGGACTTCCCCCCCCAGGGGGGGGGGGAGGCGAGGCTCCTACATACATAAAAAAAATTTTTCCCAGTTAACTATCTCTATTACAAAATATATTTATTCGTTTCATTTGGTTTAGTGCAGTCTATAGACGTTAAACTCTACTTTCCTGCAATTTCCCCCATATACGTAATGTATTAGAATTCTCTTGATTGTCCCTGTATACAAACCATTAGCTTGATCTTACCGAAAAGCTTACTGTAGCATCCCTATATGATACACATTTAGAATACCAAGTTTGAACTTTCTGCCATAATTTGTTTTTGAGATATGCTGATAACAGACAGACACACAGACATACAGACATACACACAGACCATTTGCTAAAAACATGATTTTCGTATTCAGGGGACCTCAAAACGTGTAAATATAACAAAATCTCGCGTTCGAAAATTTGACCTAAAAACAATACTTTCTCTACCTTATGGGTAAGAGAAAGTAATAAAAATAAGTAAAGAAATATGTTTTGTTAAAAAGTAAATTTTTTTCCCCTAATAGTTTTACCAGCTGATTGTTTTCTTTGACGTTAGAAAGTTCTTTAAGATTGCATATTTTTCAAATATTCTTTTTTTTTTTTTTTTTTTTTTTTTAACTAACTCATTTTCCCTGAACAAAAAAAAAAAAAAAAAAAAAAAATATATTTATGAATGATTTTTTCTTCAAGTATAACATAACAATATAAATCTATAAAAAGATTTTATTCTTTTAAATTCATATTTGAAATAATAATTATGATATTTTACTTATAAGTGAATCCAGTGAATAATCGATTGAATTGCGTTGTAAATTACGTTTATTTATTTATTTTTTTATGAATAAAATAAATTGTTTAAAAATCATTTAAGAAATTTAAAACTTTTATGAACTTTTAACATGAATATTATTTTTAAATATGTCTTAAAATAGTTAATTTTCCCACATGTGACTTATAAACAGTTTCAAATATATATTTTTCATTTCAAACTAATTAACTATATGAGAACTGTTAATCAACCTCAAAACGACAAAACATTAATTAATGTGATAAACACTTCGAATGAACACATTTCCCAATCTATACGATATTTCTCTAACGGGAACCAGTTTCAACTATTTTTTGTCGAAACGATACGATACGCGAGGATTTAAAAAAAATAATATTTATACATGAACAATATTTAAGCACGCGGACTTAGCTCAATAGACTAATAAGAAAAAATGGTGACATTTGTCTGATGAGATTATTTTACGGAAAAAAAAAAAAATGTATTTTTAACAATTGTTTTTTCAGAATCTTTGTAAACGTCATTTTAAACCTAGCAATATTTTAAAGATATATACAGAATATGAACTTTTGTGTCATAAATGGACTAAAAAACACAATCATAAAAAATATAATTAAAATAGGAATTGGTTTATTTTATTTTACTTATGTATTTATTTATTTAAAAAATAATAATAATAATAACAAAATTAATAAAAAGTCATCGCCAACATGACGACAAAAATTTAAAAGGCGTCGTGGGAGTCCTATATTAAAACTGTGCTGCCTGTGGAAGTATGAAAATTGGGTCGTGAACCATGAATTTTATTTGGAAACCTTTCTTTGAATGATTTTGGTTTCACTATTGTACAATATCAACTTGGTTTTATTAATAATTTGGCTTCTGGTAAATTAAAATTTTAATTAGGTGGTGAAATTGGTATAACATTTATGGGTTTCAAATTTTAAAGATAAATAAGAAAAGAAATAAAATGCAAATGTAGAATAATAGTAAAATAATAATTTTGCTAGTTGAATTGCTAGTAGTTTGAATTGCTAGTAGAATAATAATTTTAATTATTTATTGTATTGCTTTATATGATTACCAAAATATTTTTGTATTTAATTCTATTTATACAAATTATTTATAACTTATATAACTGATGAAATATGTCAGTTTCTAGATGTTTATACATTTCCAAATATTCACAGTTTAGAAAAAAAAAAAAAAAAAAAAATCGCTTAGAAACGTATGTGAGGACTGTATAATAATATTTTCAAGATGAACTTTAAATTTATTAACTGTACATCGAGTTAAAGAAAATTTTACATAGAATTCTTAAATTATAATAGCATCTTTAATGAAGAGCTGGGATGGAGATATCTAAAGTATGAAGCGGCCATGACGTACAGCGTAGCAGGTTCACTCAGCTCCGTAAAATGTAGCATGAAGTCATTTTCCATTTAGAAAAATTACATTTCTTTATTACTCTTATAAGATATATATAATGCATTTTTGAACAAAAACGAATGAGTAGATTCGCAAACATTCATGATGAAGAATTTCAGTTTATTAATCAGAGAGACATCGAATGAAGAATGGAAGCCATTTTGATATACTTTTCTAAACCGAAAGCATTTCGACATTTTTGACTCAAAGATAAAAAAAAAATAACATCTTTACAGAAAGACAGACAGCAAGCTAATTAATTTATTTCGCCAAATCTCATTGGCATCAAAAATCAAGTTGGCTGAACACATTTTAAATTTTATATCTGGTAAACCTAAATAATAGTTAAAGGATTGGCTAAAAATTAAATTACGTCATATGATGTGATTAAATTTTGTCAGGCATCCAGAATTTGGCTAAAAGTGCGAAATCAATTGATAAAAAATATTAGAAATTATTTTTAGCTATAATGATTCAACGGAATCTTCAAACGTTTGATCGGAGACAGGAAGCTACAATAAAAAAAATCGTCTGCGGTTTTAAAGCATAAAATGAATGGGTTTCTCTTTCTTTGATATTTTATTTAATTATTACTTGATGAGATTTAGAGCAGGAAAAAGAACAATAAATTATATGAAATTACAGATTAATGAAATAGAAATAAAAATAAAATAGCATAAGCGAAATAAACAAAATTGTATTAAATTCTTTTAGAATAAGAAATATAATGTTTGCTTGTATTATAAATAAATAAATAAAATGTAATTTATATTATTATTATTATTTTATTTTAAAAAGGGATATGTGATGTTTTTCAACATCACATATTTCTCCCCGTCGACCGAAAAAAAAATGGGTTCAGCCATTACATCGTCTATGATATGAAAACTCAGCAAAAATTAAAATTAAATCAAATTATTTCCAATCTTGTAAAATAGATTGATTACAAAACAAAAACAAAAAACGAATGGCTTCCAATACAAATAAAATACGTACATTGTCATATTATCAATAGAAAATCTAGTATGCATACTTTAAAAAAAAATAATATTCTTATACAATATTAAAATACAAATACAAATACAGAAAATAAGGATATTATATGGTGATGAGATATAATGTGGTATGGCCATAAATCTGTGTACACAAGTCGTTAGAATATATATCCATAAACAAAATGAGCTCAAGTCCTTTGATTTAAAATCATAATAGTTCAGTCATCATATATTTTATCAGTTCGTGGTAAGATGCTGAAATCAGTAAATTTTTATGTTACCATGCATGGCGAGAAACTTTGACGAGTCCATTTCAGTTCATGTAGGACAAGGATTTGTTGTAATAAATACATAGTTCAAATGTATAAGCAATTTTAATATGAAAGTTTCACAAAATAAAAACCAAGTATATTTATATGTTATCAAATATATAGTGAGCCTTTTATATTCAATAAAAGGTTTAAATAAATAATACATGTTGAAAGAAAGTAATAATAACATATGTTTTTATATATTCATTTTTTTTTTTTTTTTTTAAATAGGTAATTGGAATTGCAATATATGAGACATGCATGTATGTATGATAAAAATATTACCTGCACGAAAAGTCTACGTAAACATTTTTTTTTTTTTTTTTTTTTTTTTAATTCCATTAGCACTTTTTTGAAACCAAAAAAAAAACATTATTCTAGTATGTTAACTTTTAATAAAATGCAATTATAATTAACAAGTAAGTTAAAGAAAAATATTAAAAGTGATATACACTGCTGTTGTAAGACAATGCAGCTTAGAATATAATATCCTGGACCAGCCATTGATTATTCAAGCTGCGAAATTTCACAACAAATAAAGATCACAACAGGTTGATCAGGTCTGTTGCAATGAAAGTATACATCAAATTTATTTAATTTATCTTTAATCATTATAAATATTTAAAAATTTACACTGCGTAACTTTTAACCTCAGAAAAAAATTAATGAAAAATTACTTTCTGTTTCGTAAATTATATTGATGTGTATCATTGGAAATAATAATATTCTTATTAAAATTAGAATTATTATAAATGTCAAATAAGTGATTATTACGGGGAGGTGCCAATAAAATTCTATCTATATGCACACGAAATGCCTTATCATCACTAGCATGTAACCGTTTAATTGAAAATGAAACAGGGGAATGTTTAACTGTGACAATGAAAGGACCTGTATATTTAGGTTTAAATTTATCCATAGACTTCAGATACACAATATCTTTTGTGCAGATGCTTCTTAGTTTAGCTTTTCTTTGAAAATATTTATTTCTTTTTGATTGGGAATCTTGAATGTTATTGTACGCTTTTTTATAAATATCCTGAAGGTCTTGCATTAATTTATAGATGTTTACATTAGAGTCCAGGTAAGTATAATTATAATTTGAATTATAAGTGTCAAAAATTAGTGCCAGTTCTCTACCAAAATGTAGAAGATTAGGCGAGAATTGAGTGGAAGAATGCGTAGATCCATTGTAGAGAGATTTGTGTATATATAGTGCATTTTGAAATGAATGACCTTCTTCTAATAATATATTAATTGAATACTTAATTGATGTGTTTACACGTTCGCTAATAGAGTTCGATTGGGGATGAAAAGCAGACGAATGTATTATTTTTATGCCTAGAGTGTCATTAAATGTATTGTAAACTTGAGATGTATATTGTCGACCTAAATCTGATAGAATACATGCAGGGCGACCAAAGGTTGTAATGTATGAAAACAAACATTGAACTATTTTTGGAGAAGTAATATTAGATAACGGGTAAAGTTCTAAGTGTCTACTGAAATGATCAATTATTGTCAAGACGTATTGACCATTACTAAAAGGACCCACCAAGTCTGTGGAGATTGTATGATTTGGATGAGTGGGTGTATATGTTTTTTGCAATGGAGCAGGAGGTGTTTTGTGATGTTTCGCTTGTAAGCATTTAGTGCATGAAGAGACGAAATTGAGGGTATCAGTATAAATGCCCCTCCAAAAGTATCTTCTAGAAAGAAATTCATAGGTTTTAGCCAAACCGAAGTGAGATAAATGCGCGATGGACAATGCTTTCGCTTTTAAAGAATTTGGGACAATAATTAAATAACTGAATGAATTGTTATGAATATTCTCTTTCTTGAGCATTAATACTTTAGAATCAGGATTTATAAAGTAATTGGGAAATTTTTCTGACTTTCCGTTTTTTAAGATTTCTTCGTAAATTGTTTTTAATTCAGAATCCTTAATTTGTTCGGACACAAATGTTTGGTCTGAAATTTCTAGCAAGGGGTCTTTAGAGTTTGAATTTCCTGAAATCATATAATTAACATATTCTGAGCATTTGTTTTGATTTTCATTATTAATTTTATCCTTACTGTTAATTTCAAGTCTGTTTTCATTTTCATCAACATCAACAATTGGTAGTGGTTGTATGTCATGAATTAAGTTTGGATTAGCTTTGAGATCCTCTTGATTGTTTTCAAAATTGCAACGTGATAAATAATCCGCTAAGATGTTCAAATTTCCAGGAATATGTTTGAAAACGTATGTATATTCAGATAAGTCCATTAACCATCGGGTGGTAACGTCAGCGGGATTGGTAGTTTTCTTATATTTTTCAAGGGGAGCACTATCTGACAAAATTACGAACTCACGATTATATAAATAGTATTTGAAGGCGGTGACAGTTTTATGAATTGCCATAAGTTCCAATTTTAACGCAGGATATTTCTTTTCAGAAGGTTTTAAAGATTTGGAAAAGTATGCTATAGGAAGTAATTTACCATTAAATTTTTGCATAAGTGCTCCTGAAATGGCTGTTTTTGATGCATCCGTGTTGACATAGAATGTTTTCTCCCAATCTGGAAGTCGAACCATTGGGGGAAGAAAGAATAATTTTTGAATGTTTTGAAAAATACTCTGATGTTTTTCTGTCCATTTGAATGTTGTTTTGGGTTTTGTGAGTTCCACAAGGGGTTGCGCAAGTTCTGAGAAAGATGGTAAAATCCATTTGTAAAAATTAGCAAGTCCAAGAATTTTTTTTAATTGTCGTTTTGTCGTTGGTGGTGGAAAAGAATTGATCTTTACGATGTTAGCGGTGATGGGTGAAATAGTATGGTTTTCAATATGGAAACCTAAATAATTAACTGCTGATTTATGGAATTCACACTTAGATGGGGATAATGTTAAATTATATTTGATAAGAATTTCTAACACTTTATTTACTTTTTCACAAGTCTCTTCAAATGAATTTGATCCAATAATCAGATCATCCTGATAAGCATATATGCCATTAATGTTTATCTCGTCGAGTATTGTGTCCATTAGAGACTGAAATATAGAACTGGCGTTCTTTAAACCAAAACAAACACGTTTGTATCGATAACTGCCGAAAATAGATGTAAATGTTAACATATCTTGATATTTTTTAGGAAGGTCAATTTGGTGGTACGCTTGCATGAAATCTAACGAAGTAAAGTATTTGAATGACGAAAGATTGGAAATAATATTTTGAATCTTAGGAAGTGGATATGAGGAACCTTGTATGACTGTATTGACCATTCTAAGGTCTAAAGCAAGTCTGTAACGTTGTTTCTTTGAACCATCAGATTTTTTCTTTACCAGCAATATGGGACAAGCCCACTCGGAGCAATTACGCTCAATTATGCCGGCGTTTACTAATTCATTAATCTGTTCTTGGGCTTCTTTTTGTAAAGCTTGTGGAATCGGAAATGGAAGTGTTTTAATAGGGAAATCATTAATTAATTTAAGATTAGGAATTATTTTATCAGTATGTCCTAGAGTACTGAGAGATTTGGAAAAAGCAGCAAATTTGCTTAAAAATAAATTTTCTAGTGTGTTACGTTGATCAAGGGTTAAATGATTCAAACAAAAATCTTTACTTGATAAATCATTTTTACGTTTTAGTAATATATCCTCTGAAGCTTGAATTAAGTGGATATGGTCCTCAATATTTTGTATATTATTATCACTAGAGCAAGAGTCTTCAATTTTATCTAAATGTGGTTCTTTAATTTCATCAATCAAAAATAATTTACCAATATGCATATTTTTATTGAGATGAATTGAATTTTTACCCTTATTTGAGATAAGTAACGTAAAAAGAGAATTATTATTTTCAGAATCAATTTCATTTTTGTAATTCGGTGATACAATAGAATCTAAAATTTCTATATCCGGATCCTTTAAGTCAGTACAAAATATGTAATTCGTTTCTTGTAACTTATTATTTGTTTTTGCAGTAATGTAGATATTTTCACCAGTTTGTATTATAACTTTCTTTAGAAGATAAACATTCATATTATTATCGTCAGAGTTAACATTATATACATCTAATTTTTCATTTCCCGAATCAAATAAAGAACAAGTAAAGTCTAATTTTCCAATTCTCATGGAATTTTTCGAAAAGTCAATAGTGACATGATTTTCTTTAATGAAATCCATACCAAGTATTCCATGAAAATTAGAACTATGTGGTATGTCAATAATATAGAAATTGTGTTGGAAAAACTTTTTTTCAATTTTGAAAGTTGCACGAATACATGAAGAAAATTCAACATAAGAATTGACCGTTTTAAGAGTAATAGACGAACCTAGTCTTTTATATTTTAAATTTGCTTTTAAATTATCAAATGTTGATTGGGCTAAAAGTGAACAACTACTTCCGGTATCAATAAGAAACTTTATATCATTATTGGCTAATTTAGCTTTTATTATAGGAAGTGTATGAGAATTTTTGTTTACATTAAATAAAATATGATCTTCAATATTATCTGTGCAACTCTCATTGTTGTCACTTGGAATATACCCTGTATTAGAAATATGACTAAAGTTTTGAAATGTTTGGGTAGCTTTATTATCTGCTACAGTAATATTAGCAACAGTTTGAGATCCAACTGAATTTACAAGTCTAGTATGTGAAATTTTCGGAAGAGAATTTGAAGATGACACATTCGGGAATTTATGTTCATTTGCTGATGAGACCCTTAGTTTTCGAGATATGGCAGCATCAGCATCTCCATACCTCTTTTCTAGTTTAAATTACGGTTTTCATAATTATGTGTTTTATAAGTTAAATTATCTCTATTTCTCCATTTGTAACAATTTAAAGCAACGTGGCCATGTTTGGAACAAAGTTGACAAATCATATTATTTCTAGAAAAGTTTCTTCTAGGTGAAGAACGAAAATTGGTCTGTCTAGTTTTGTAATTATTTCTATAATTTCTTTGATCAAATTTGGGTCTGCTTGACTGAACTACGTTCAAGGATTCATTATGGGAGGGTGGATTGTTGTTTGTAAGTGAAATGCTATTAATTTTCTCAGATAAATCTTTCAATGTGTTTAATATTACAGAGTCATTTTTATTATCGCAAGAAAGAACAGTCTTAGTATTAGTAGTGTTGTTGAAAGAATCATATATTTCGGATAATGTCTGAGCACGTTCAACTGCCTTATTATAGTCTCTTATGTTTTCCTCCATTAACTTAATTTTAATATTTGATGGTACACACTCTAAAAATTTCGGAAGTTTAATGTTATCAAGGGATTGTTTGTCTTTAAGGTCAGGGAAAGCCTTAGGTACAGCAACATTTACACGATGGGCGAAATTTTTAATAGACTCTCCCGGCAAAATTTTTAAATTATGAAATTCTGATATTCCAGTATTATACGAGGATTCCTTGAAAAACTTACAGAAATTTTCCTCGATATATTCAAGATCTGTTGATTTATATAATGATTCATTCTCAATAAAGTATGCCAACGCGGCATCACGAAGTTTTTCTTTCATGACATGCAATGTCGCGTCATTTGTTAGTTTATTTAACATGGCAAAGGATCTTAATTGATCAAAGAAAAATTTGACAAATCTCGCGTCCCCATCGAAATTAGGAACGGAGCAAAACGCGTTTCGATTCTGTGCCATGTTTTTCAAATATAAAAATGTTAACCAAGTTAAATAAAAATAATATGCATAAGAATTCAATTGAATATCATATAAACAAATAAGTTACCAAGACACTTAAAAATGAATAAAATTGTTAAATACTTTCTTTTTTTAATTAAGCCTGCAAAAGTTGGATGATAAAGTTTCAAGATTAATAAAAATATGTAGAAATTATTTGTAATATTTTCCTGTATAACATTATAGCTTGCAACCATGAAATTGGCTTATATACGTCTTGTTGTATATATATATTATAGATATATTTAAAAATATATAATGAATAATACTAAAAATGGATATATATGCAAATTAAAATAATTGTCAAGATATATTAAATTGTAAACACAAAGATCAAAATATGAAAAAAAAAAATCAAAAAAAAAATATTTTATGCAGTATGATGAAAAGAAAAAAAAAAAATATCACTATGATCTGGTATTTAATTTCACAAATGAAATAAATCTTTACTTGAATATCCAAAACCTAGATATTTCAAAAATAATATAAGCAAATTTTGATCATTTATATAACTTTTTAACTGTTCTTAAAAATTGAAATGAAAAGTTAAAGTAGAATATAATACTCATATGAAGAATAAAAGATTTTACCTATAAGTAAAAATTTATATATAAAGTTTAAATAAATGTCAATATTTAAGAAAAATGTACGAAAAGTTCTTATTGTCAATATTTAAGAAAAAATATATGAGAAATGTTTCTTTTTATTGGCACAATAAAATGATTCCAAAGGAAACTTACCCCTTTTCCGAATCTTCTTTTAGCTAAAACAAAAATATATATAGATATAATATTTAATTTATTTATTTACGGTATTTTATTTATTCTTTTATTTAAAACTGTAAGGCTCTTCTCCTGTACGAGTGCGCGAGAAAAAATGAACACAGTAATTTAACTGCACAGATTCTAGAAAGACGACCCATATTTGGCAATTCTCCTTGCACCGATGAATCAACGATCATTTAATACCGAACGGTAAATGCATAAGACGGTCACAAATTGCGAACATTGCAGACTGTAGAGAGGATGTTATTCAATGAAACCGTAGAAAGTCCACCGGTATGGCATCACACAATATCGGCGATAAGAATCGGTACCGTAGACACAAAGTAATTTCTTTTTTTTTTAAAAAATCACAGATGACATCCCGCAGCACACTAGCCTTTAGTAAAGATGAACAACAAATCGGTGAATTCGGTGCTGTTCACCGTAACGTAGTTAATTTCTTTTTGGATCATCACCGGGGCAGCTGTTTTAAAAACATAACAGTCTTCAACAACGCAAAACGTCACCTTCATGAATTAATCAGGATGTGTAGAATGATTAACGTAGTCGATATCACGTCGATATTAGGTTACTAAGCAGAGATCCGTTAAACAGAAATTCGAGCTTATATTTGTTAATAATAGTAATGAATAATTTTTCAAGACGAAAAAAAATTTTGGATATCCGGATATATTATCCGGCCTGAGTCTGGCACCACATATATTTAATGAAGAGCTGGGATGGAGATATCTAAAGTATGAAGCGGCCATGACGTACAGCGTAGCAGGTTCACTCAGCTCCGTAAAATGTAGCATGAAGTCATTTTCCATTTAGAAAAATTACATTTCTTTATTACTCTTATAAGATATATATAATGCATTTTTGAACAAAAACGAATGAGTAGATTCGAAAACATTCATGATGAAGAATTTCAGTTTATTAATCAGAGAGACATCGAATGAAGAATGGAAGCCATTTTGATATACTTTTCTAAACCGAAAGCATTTCGACATTTTTGACTCAAAGATAAAAAAAAATAACATCTTTACAGAAAGACAGACAGCAAGCTAATTAATTTATTTCGCCAAATCTCATTGGCATCAAAAATCAAGTTGGCTGAACACATTTTAAATTTTATATCTGGTAAACCTAAATAATAGTTAAAGGATTGGCTAAAAATTAAATTACGTCATATGATGTGATTAAATTTTGTCAGGCATCCAGAATTTGGCTAAAAGTGCGAAATCAATTGATAAAAAATATTAGAAATTATTTTTAGCTATAATGATTCAACGGAATCTTCAAACGTTTGATCGGAGACAGGAAGCTACAATAAAAAAAATCGTCTGCGGTTTTAAAGCATAAAATGAATGGGTTTCTCTTTCTTTGATATTTTATTTAATTATTACTTGATGAGATTTAGAGCAGGAAAAAGAACAATAAATTATATGAAATTACAGATTAATGAAATAGAAATAAAAATAAAATAGCATAAGCGAAATAAACAAAATTGTATTAAATTCTTTTAGAATAAGAAATATAATGTTTGCTTGTATTATAAATAAATAAATAAAATGTAATTTATATTATTATTATTATTTTATTTTAAAAAGGGATATGTGATGTTTTTCAACATCACAGCATCCTTTAAAAACTTATGGAAGAAAAAATTATTCATAAAAAGCTCAGCTAACTGAATAGCCATTAAAAGTGATTCTTCTATGGAAGTCTTTGATTCATGTAAAATATTTAGTATTTTAATTTTAATTTAATTTTTAGATTCCAGTTTTGAGCTTTTTGTAATTTAGAACCAAAATTATTTCTAAATTGCAATATTGTTGTATGTTTACAGGTACTGTGTCTCATAACAGCTCCGGTTACCTTGGTAATCAGCAGTCAAACCGATGCAACTTTTGCCTTTGTTGCCCTTGCAATCATTGTTTGTTGCTTCCTCTCCATGGCTCTCATCTTCACACCTAAGGTAAAAGATTTTGTTGTCTTCTCTGTATATAATAATTCTGTAGATTACAACTACACTGAGAAAATAAAAATTATACCACTTTCATCTAGAACGAATAAGTGGCCAGTTTCTAAATCACTAAACTAGAAATGTAGATTTTCGAGCTATGCGTGTAAGGCACACTAGTAAACTGAATAGACGAAATGATCGAGAATTTCTAGTCTATATATTTCTGGATGGTGAAACAATATTCTGAATATTCTGAATCCTTTTTATTGCGATAAATTCTCTCTTGATTTCTAGAATTGGGTAATAAACCAAGATTATAGTTTCTAAAACATGCCTCTTGTATTCACATTTATTTGCAGAGATTTTTAAATAAGTTTGACCTCGATAATACAGGCAAACGATCTATAATTCTAATAGGGGTTTCTAAAACTCGCTTTCGAAAGAGACTAGAATTTATAAGGATGACATGGAACTATTTTTACTAGAGCCACAATCTAGATTCTAGATGCCAGTTACAGAATTTTTTCTCAGTGTACTGTCATTTCTTATATTTACAGAAACGTACAGGGTGATTCGAAAGGATTCCGACAATTTTTTAAGGGTAGGTCAAGAATACCAAAACAAATCTTTTTTGCTTAGGGATGTATAGGGGGGAACGCCATGTGCGCGCGCTAGATGGCGTTGTTTGGTCTAAAGTGAATTGGGCAACACGAGCAGGGTTGCCAGTTTGGCCTCCTTGGAGCCAAACTGGCTCCAAATCAAGGTGGTTGGCTCCGAAATTTTGTGTTTGGCCTCGGAAAGCATTTGGCTCCAAATTTGGCCCCATTTCTTGTAAGCGTTACTTTGGAGGAAAAAAAAATAGTTTTCTTTTAAAATATTTACCAATGTTGATACACTTCTCGTGTAAATTGAGAAAAATTATGATAAAGAAGCAGAAAAGAGAAATATTGGCATGGTCATACCTTCAAAGTTATCTGCCCAGTCGTTAGAGCACCGGGCTTCTAATTCGAAGATTGCGGGTTCGGTACTCGAGCCGGCCAAAGACCGTCGTGTACACTGATGATGGCTGGTGCACGTAAAATACGTCGTGGACGCTATGTCTTCCATGTTCTCATCAAAATTATATCTCTGGGGATCACCGAAGCAGGAGAGCCATCCCTTCCGTGGAGGATCAAAATTGTGATGGCATGTCCTGGGACCACCTCTAGGGTTGAGTCCAGGACCGTCACCCATTGCCCAGCACTAGTGCGACGTAAAACCCAACCAACCAATCTTCTGAATAAATAATTATACTTTTAAGGATCATGGAATTTTGCATAACTCTGTGTTAAATTGTCTTATTCTATAGTTTTTCTTTTTCATTTGCTTGTAGAAACTTTTTTTTTTCCCATTCAAATATATACATATATATTAACATTTTAATGCTTTTTTGTGAGAAAAATATTGAAATGAAAGAGTATATTAAGAAAAAGCAGGAACTTTTTTTTTTTTTTTCTTTTACACTAATTTTCTCCAAAATTAGTGTAAAAATCTTTCCCGAATGGTATTCTTTCTTCCATGAATAATGTATGTCTTTCATAATCCCATCGTGCGTATATATTCAGTATTCAGTCAGTAGTTATGCAATTATATATATATATATATATATATATATCAGAATCCATTAAGTAAATAATATTTTTCATTAAAATAAGAAATATTATTATAATAAGTTTTCATGTGTGTTTGCATATTTAGGTGAAAAACGACAATATAGGATAACTGAAACTACATTAAATAATACATATCATTTTTTAAATAATTTTTTTCCTATTTATTGGTTGATTGTATACTGTATACACTTTAATTTGGACATTTAAACTACATTAATGCATACAACGCCTCCTACTTCTAGGTTTATTTTTCATTTCGATTTTTCAAATTTCAAGCTCAGCATAACAAGTCTCTGCTCGAATTTGAACTAAAAACGAAATGTGATTTCGAAGTTTTTAAATACGTAATGTTATAGAAATTTTATGAAAAATATTAAATTGAAGTTTCTTTCTTTCTTTTCTTTTTATTTATTTATTTACTTATTTATTTATTTTATGGTGCATTACAAGAACAATTAAAGTTCGTAAACCAAGATTTGTGACTTTGAAGTGCTTTAAATCTTCTGATGTAGGCTGATGTTGCCAACTTAAATTTTGTCATGCCCCTACGGAAACATAAAAATGTCCCTACACTGATGATAAAAGTCCCTACTTTAGTGCTCAGGATGTCCGTATGAAGAACTTTCATTTGCAGGATATCCTGAAGATGTCCCGAGGAAAAAGGGTACCTCTAAAAAGTCCCTACTGTTGAAGAAAACTGCTAAAATTTCTTCTGCGTAGGGACAAATCCCTACAGTTGGCAACATTAATGTTGGCTCTTTTTTGGCTTTAATTTCTTAATATTTGGCTCCATTTGGCTCTATTTCAGAGAAAGTTTGGCCTCGTTTGAAAAATATAACCTGGCAACCCTGAACACGAGCCATCATTATTCTAGTGAAAGCCACAGAAAAATTAGATTGGATTTGTACAGCAATGTTGAGATGGCAAACGTGCATTTAGTGTATGAGGCAACAATTTTGATCATTTTCGGTAACATAGTATGCCCACATTTATTTAGTTTTTATTCTTTATGTGTCGCTAGCGCGCACACACTGAGAAAAAAAAAAAAAAAAAAAAATATGCCTCCTTCATCTAGAATGAATAAGTGGTCATTTTCTAAATCCCTAAACTAAAAATATAGATTTCCAAGCTATGCGCATAAGGCACACCAATAAACTGAATAGACGAAATGATCGAGAATTTTTTTATAATCTACACATTTCTAGATGGTCAAACAATATTCTGAATGTTCTGAATATTCTTAATCTTTCGTATTGCGAGAAATTCTCACTTGATTTTCTAAAATTGAGTCCTAAACAAAGATTATAGTTGCTGAAACCCACCTCTTGTATTCGGATTTATTTGCAGAGATTTTTAAATAATTTTGCCCTCGATAATATAGACAAACGCTCTGGAATTCTAATAGAAGTTTCTAGAACTCATTTTCAAAGGGGACTAGAATTTAAAAGGATGACATGGAGCTATTTTTTCTAGAGCGACAATTTAGTTTCTAGATGTCAGTTACAGAATTTTTTCTCAGTGCACGTGGCATTCCCGCCTACATGTTCGATTTTCCTATATATAAATGATTTGGCTTGATATACCTGACCTACCCTTAAAGTTCATCGGAACACTTTCGAATCACCCTGTATATCACACTAGGTGCAATAAAAATCCGATTATCCGTTACAGGCACAGTAGCATAAGATCCAGGATCCCAAAATAATATAAATAGTGAAACGTTAATCGTTCCAACTCAAAATAATGTATTCAAGCACATATTTATATCCAGTTATTATGTATTTAGAAATCAATATAATAAAATGTATACATATAATTAAATTTTTGAATATCATATTATAAATTTAAGGACTTATAGTATGTGTACATCTGCATATCTAGGAAGTTGTCCTATAAAGACCCAAGAATTTAAACTAGACCTTATACACAGTTAAATTTTACCAAATAGGTATTACAGTACAGAACAACCTGTAAAATTTCTTTAATGTTTAAAGCTGGTTAAAAGATTATTAAAAATAAAGGATTTCTTAAGGGGGTATCTTTACGTGTATATGCAGTATGTCCTAAAAAAGAAATAATGGTTCACATATTTCGAATACAGCCATAATAATAAATGGTTGACATTTTAGCCAACGGATGGTACAACCTGAACCAACCGTCAAGAATTTCTCATAATATCTAAAACTAGATTAAATATCATTAAACTGAAGGATTTTGTTATATTTAGTAATTTTATATAATTTCCTGCCAACATCTTAATTAATATTTCGCAAAACGCTTAATCCCACCTACTTTCTTTCTTTCTTTCTTTTTTTTAGTATTTTTCTTCTTATTTAATCGCAATTAAATTTTGAGAAAATTACTCTAAATAGAAAGTGGTGATAGAAAAAGGGCGGTCCGGAGTATATTAATTAGGATGTTAGCAGGTATGTAAATTATAGAGGATTTTCAACATGCATATTCATTTATATACATGTTACCTTTAAGGAAAAAAAAAACTTTTCGGTAACCCCCCACCCTCGAGCTATTTTTTTTAAACTCATGTCAATAGATAATGATATAAACGCAATGAAAACAGAGAGCGTAAAAAATGCATCATATTTACATCAAAAAAAAAAAAAATCTTTAAAAGTAAAGACGACACGATTAAGTATACACAGAAGAAAAGTAACATCATAATCGATAAATGATATGTTCTGCTAAGTCTGATGCTTTGATACAAAGTTTTTCGTATGCAAAACAGAATAAATATATACCTACCAGATCTGTATCAATGGTTAAGATTTTACCTGTTTATATAGAGTAAATGGTGTCTTTTGTCAGATTGAGATGTAATTTTACAGTAAATTTCTGCAGTTTTAGGAAACAGAAAAAGTAAAGTTACTGTAGTAAAAATACAGAGCTTTTCCGTTTTTTTTTTTTTTTTTTTTTTTTTTTTTTTAACAGTTTATAGGATATATTCTTTGTTTCCAAATGTGTAAATAAATGCGTTGCTTAAAAATAGGAACTGTGATGATTTATTCAGAAAATTTTTTATCATTTCTGTGACACATACTAGCCGAATCTCGGAGAAATGCTTAGCTTTTTCGCACGGATAGTCTGCTTGCCGTGTAACGACATTTACAGGCAGACACGTCCCTAATGAGATCGCATCACTAGAGACTGGAGAGGCTTTGGGAACAAACTTGTCTAAATTTTGACATCATTGGCGACAAGATCACTATTTGGTGCATGATCACTATTTTTAGGATTTTTCAATTTCATGCTGTAAGACTAATATTTAAAATCAGCAGATAAGCTAGCAAGATTTCCTAAAGCCACCGAGAGATCAAAGAGAAAGTTTTAGTAGTTTCTTATTCTGTTAAAAAACGTTTATCATAGCTTTAGAGAATTACTGTCTTGTTCATTTTTAGACTTTGGTAGTTATTTTCAAAGTGAATTTCTGCAGTATTGCGCATTCCTGATATAGCGTAACAGTGATTTAATATTTGAAAATCAAAATAATAATAATACAATAATAATAATAATAATAATAATAATAATAATAATAATACTGTGGCGTATCAAGAACGGTTCTAATGGACTTTCAGATTACACGAACCCCGTATTCGGAATAACGATGTTCACAAATGTTATTTGTTTGCTACTTTGTTTTAAAATTCCATTTTAACTTATGTATATAGCTGCCAACTTTCCATTTTTTTTTAAAATAAGGTTCATTACCACTATTTTTTCCCTACCAGTGGCCGAGCAATTCTGTGCTCAAAGCTAGTTAATGGAAAGTGTAGGGTTTGATCCTAGGTCGCGCTCATCGGCTTAGCCGTTCGGAGTTTTCCGTGGTTTTCACCGAAAAATGGGCTAAGACCCCCTTAAAAATACCCTCATGGAAGGCATTTCAGCTAAAGGCCTAGGACCGCAGTATAACCAATCGGCCTTAAACAAAACAACCACAATTACTATTTTTTTTATTTATTATTATTATTATTATTATTATTTATTATTTTTTATTATTTTTTATTTTTTTTATAGCCTCATATTAATTTTCTATGATCAGAAATGAAGGAATTTCGCTTTTTTTTTTTTCTTTGGTCACCAGTATTTTCCTACAAAAATTTTTACCCTGTAAAATCACTCCAAAAGTGTTAAAAAAAAAAAAAAAAAAAAAAAAAGCTAAAAATTTAAATATAGAAATATTGGTGGCAGGAAAAGCGGAATTCTTTCATTCCTGTATGTATGATTGGATACGTTTAAAATTACTGAAAAATAGTGGTATGAAGTTCTCAGAAAAATAAGCGAGATTTGGCAGCTATGCATATGGAATAAAGGGAGACGACAGATATACAAACGTGTAATCGTTTAAAAATTCCTTGACGAGAAGTTTAACCTCAAATGCAATGATAATTAACCTTAAATACAAGTAACCTTTATACAACGGCTTTTTCTATTCTGTTGAAATATTCTATCAGATTACACACAAAGAAACTCAATTTAGAACCTGTTTATTTTAAATGCGCAGACAGTTTATAAATGTCTTATACTAGAAATTTACTAAAGTTTGGATCTTAACATTTAGGCCGTGGGCCATAGCTAGATATCGTTCAAGTCCGTTTCAATCATCGAGGGGCAATTTCAATTTAATGTTAAAATTAAAAGAATATTCAGTTATCTACAAATTCGTAATGTTCTGGTCTGAAGATGTGCACATTATTTTAAAATTGATTAAATAAATTCTACAAATTTGACGTTTCTGTGGTCCTGCCATTTTACCTACTTTTAGAGATAGCAAGATTCTCTTCTCGTTTCTTTGCTTATTCTCCAATCAAAACCGGTAATTGTTTTCTTCTGGCATTTCGATCCAATGACGGTTGATGTTAGTACGCGCGCTAGCGCCCCGCTTGCATTTGATATGTTTTGTTTATGTTTACATTATGTTGAGTCAATATTCATTGACATTTTCATACAATTCTACTATTGTCTTCTTGTATTTTTAAGTATTATTTACATTTAATAGAATGTGAGAAAAAAATGGCATAGTGTTTGCATATCGGGAATTAGATAGGTTAAAAAATGTAATATTTTTCTCAAATAAGATGTAAAGTTTCTCTCGACATCATTATCCTGCGTATTATTAACATTTTGATCGAATTTTGTCATAATTTTTTTTTCTATAATTTTAAGTAGAATTATTACAGATAATATAATATCAGAAGAAATTACTTTTTGTTTGCACATCGGCGATGACATACATTCAGAGGTAAAGTGTTTTTCTCAAATAAACTGAGCTAAAGTGAGACTGTGTGTTGATCAATGGAAAGTTTTAAATATTCGTGTAAGAAAAATATCTACCCATTTGCTTCTTCTTCCAATTAATGAACTGCTCAAACTGCCTTTAGACAACAGCATAGAATACCATAAAAAGTGTTATACAGTAAGTTTTACTCTGAAATGTAGTTAAATTATTGGCGAAACGTTAGTCGAGGCCTCCATGTGGAGATTAAAAAAGATTTAAGAATATTGTAACATTATGGTCTATAGACAATATGTATTAAAAATGTATTTTAACGTGGTTACATTAAATATTATAAAATGTTATTAGAATGTTTAAAAGCGTGTTTTTCTGTGGAAAATTGTGGGCATAGAATTGATAATTAGTTTACAGGGTTATACAGGGTAATCTTTTTGCATGAAATTTGGTACATGTATTTATGATTTAAATACTTGTACCAAATCATAGTTTGGTACAAGATTAAGTATCAAATAATGTAATAGCCTTCTATTTATAAGGAATTAATAGAAGGCTGTTATTAGGAAAATATATATATATATATATATGTGTGTGTGTGTGTGTGTGTGTGTGTGTGTGTGTGTAGAGAGATAGATATAAACAGAGATATACAGCGGAAAGTTGAAGAGAGGCCGGTAGCCCCCATTAAAAATGTATCTGTTTATGTAGCGAGTCGTCATATATATATATATAAAGCGAGAGAGATGCATGTTAGGACTCAGCCGAAGAGAAAGAAAGCGAAACACTTGTATTAGATTAAGGATAAAGCCAATGTTACTGATGTCATTTCTAGAAGTAAGTTAAAATGGAGCTGGGCTGGGCACTTTTCCCTAAGAAATGATGATAGATGGACACCCAGTCCTATTTTGGATACCGCGATACAACAAAAGACCGAGAAAGACACCAATGTGTCGTTGGAGAGATAAAATTGTAAAGTTTGGAAGAGCAGAATGGAGAAGAATTGCAGAAAACAGGGCAGATTGGAATCACCTAGAAGAGGCAGTGGACTGCTAAAGATTGAAATTGATGATAATAATGATATATATAATATGGAGTAAATAAATATTATCAATGATCTATATTGAATAATGTGTGATAAAAATTGAACGTTGAGGCTTCTGATCTGCAGATCAACTAGTTATTAAAATTTTACTTTTTTTAGCACATTTTTTCAGGAATATGATTTTATCACTTGTGTGCAAGTTAATTTAAAATTTATTTAACGAATCACAATATTAACAGAAATATATTGCGCACAGCTATAATCCAGCATCGTAAATGTGAACTCAGTTCCTTCAAATTGGAATCAATTTTCCAAATTTATGTGCAAAGTTTATTTCCAGAACATTTGATATTTTCATTACCAATCTTAAAAAGAATACATTAGCAAAATTTTCAGATTGCCCCCAAAAAGTTGAAACGAACTTGTTTTTAAATGACATTTTTAGCATATGGCCCACGGTCTAATTTGAAAAAGTTTCTTATTAAATATATTTTTAAATAATTATATATTTAATACATTTTAAACAGCTTCCAAGAATGTTAAAAAGTGTTTATAACTTTGGTTCGTCTGTCTGCATTACTACAGTTTAAAATAAGAAAAAAAAAAAAAAAAAAAAAAAAAAACAGGGGAGGAGAGAAAGTAAAAAAAATAAAAGCATTAAAAAAAAAAAAAAAAATCTTGTGTGAAACAATCACACGACTTCCATTACCCACTATTACACGTATTATAGAAATGGATTTATATAACAATTTTCAAGAAAATCGTTAGAGCCGATTTTGAGATATCAACTTTTACAATAAATCAATTATTGACCGGAAAACAATAATTACATACAAAAGGATATTTAAAAGGGAGTTATTATGGCGAGTTTGAAAAAAATCCGTACAGCCGTTTATAAAGAAACGCGCTTGCGAGACCTGAAACTGAGCTATTTTTACAGAACACCTATCAATTTTCCTGAACTAACCAACTATATCATTCGAAAGGACATATAATGGAGCGTTTATATAGCAAATTTGAATAAAATCGTCAGAGCCGTTTTTGAAATACGGACTTACGGCCACTTCCGGTTTCTGATGTGCCACTTCCAGATATCCAATTTTCACCAAAATTTGGAAAATTCGTCTGTACACCAGACCTGTTTTAATTATAAAGTTTCGTAGTTCAATTTTTATTAGCTTCGGAGATATAATAGCCAGAAGATTCCACACATACATACACACACACACTGACCAATTGCCAAAAACCACTTTTATGGATTCAGGGGACCTTAAAACGTGTAAATCAGATGAAATCTCCATATCGAATTTATGGACCAAATACTTCCATTACCTACGGTAGTAGGGTAATAGAAGTAATAATAATAATAATAATAATAATAATAATAAAACGCGCTATTATAAGTATGAAAGAACAATTAGCACGTAGTCTGAAAATGCCAGAAAAGTCGTCAAGAAGATGTTCATCTTCCTACATAGTTTGGGGCTATGGGAAATACTTGTTTAATCTTCATACAAACTTTCGTACCCGTCTTGCAATTAATCGCTCTACAGAACACTGTAAGCCTTGTTAGTTTAATTATGGCCACCCTGTACTTAATAAGCATTTAATTTATGTACACAAACTTTTTCAGATTATTGAACTGATTCGCCGACCTCGTGAAAGGATAGATGCAAGGACGCTGACCGACACGATCACCAGTAGGGAAGAAGAAGACAGGCAGTTGCGCCTTCAGAGAGAAAATGAAGAACTGCGAAGACAAATCACTGAGGTGAGTGCTTCAAAATGCCAAGGCGCAATCCTTTATACATTAAATAAATGGAAGTACCTAAACCATAGACCTATTATTAAAGTGGACGGAGCATTTCTTTATTATGGGAATATAATACAGTGCGGTAAAAATGAGTCAGCTGACTGTATGAAAAAGGTTTACATTTTTGGGGTTTTGTAAATTATTGCATTATTGGCAATTATTTGTTTTGAATATACATATATTTAATTTAAAAGATAACGCAAGCAAAACTTCTGTAAATCACTGCACTTTCAGATTTTCAGATTTTTTTTTTTTTTTTCCATTTAGTACAATTGTAAAGAGACAAGTATAATTCCCATAAATTATTATTAAAACAATATTACATTTTCTTCTTCCCAGATAGTACATGCAATTGTTATTAAGAACTAAATATAGCAATTTTATAAGCAGTTTACATAATTACTTTAAAAGTACGAAATAATAAAATATAAAAGATCTTGCCAGTGAAATGTATTAGCTCTTCCTTTCACAAAACATTCTTTACAGCTTTTCACAGAACATATAAGCAGCATTGCTTGCGATAAAACATATTTTAGATTCAAAACAACTTAACTTTTAAAAGAAAATATAAAATTTAAAAAGAAGTTTCAAAAATAAGGAAAGATATTGTTTGCGTAAGAGAATGCAAAGTTTATAGCTTGGCGAGAAAAATTCAGTGTTGGCTAATTTGGCTTACTATACTTATAATAATCACGGGGCTATTTTATGAGTAATCTTCGCACAAAAAAGGATGTCCTTGTCCCGATTACTGTAATAATAGGTCTATGATTTAAACCAAACAATAATCGCGCATTTTTTTAAGCATGCTTGTTTGAAAATAGAATGTTTTATATTACAACTTATTTAATTATTGCTTATTTAATTTATTAATTTTAATGCATAATTTTTTAAGTTAATGGAGTAATAAAATTATATCCAACGATTTAAAGTGTAATTTATCAAAACCCCCATCAAAACATAATAATAAAAATAATAATAATAAATACGTAAATAAACATACCTGAAAATATATCTTTTACTTCATCTGAAGAATCCAAAGTCTGGCTTTTTTCATCATCAACTTTTAATTCCATAGCAAAGTTTCTTTGAACACAGAAGTTATTGTATAGATACCGATTCGAATGTCAGAATATAGCTATAAAGTTATGTTTTTATATCCAAAAACTAAATTGTTTGTGACTACTATGATGATTTAGTTAACTATTTGCACATTCTAAATAAAAGTTTGTCACATCACATGTGCATTAAGTTGTACTTTCATATCTATAGATCTTAATTTCATTCATAAATTTGTAGATGAATATGGTGATTTCGTTATTGGTTATAAAATTTTATATATATATTAGATGAAATATCAGAACTTTAACTCAAAAATATAGAACATATGTTAAAACAGGAATAAACTACTACGTCAGAAACGCCAAAGAAAAATTATTGAGGTGCATACAGCTGTTTCGGTAGCCTAAAGCGTACCGTCTTCAGTGCAAAAAGAATTCTGAATCTGGAGAAGTGCTCTTATATGTAGGAGAGGGACCGGATTTAGTTCAACCAATAGGATTACGGAAGAGGTGGGGAGTGTGGCCAATAGGAATTAAGGAACGTGTAGCTGTGTAAACAGTAGAAAAATTAAGGAAATGTGGACTGAATGTAAAATGTCCAACAATCAGACAAATAGGGAACAGCGAAATCACAATTTACAAGGTTTTTAAAATTTTTCTACTGTTTACACAGCTACACATTCCTTAATTCCTATTGGCCACACTCCCCACCTCTTCCGTAATCCTATTGGTTGAACTAAATCCGGTCCCTCTCCTATATATAAGAGCACTTCTCCAGATTCAGATTTCTTTTTGCACTGAAGACGGTACGCTTTAGGCTACCGAAACAGCTGTATGCACCTCAGTAATTTTTCTTTGGCGTTTCTGACGTAGTAGTTTATTCCTGTTTTAATATTCCAACGCCAAGTCTTCTGCTATTATATAGAACATATGTTTTTGTTTACAGATCTAATCATAGAATTTTCGACCTTTGCGTGGATGTCATTCTCATTGTTTTCAAACAGGTTCTAAATCATTGGTTCTCAAACTCTTTTTTAAGTTGGGGCATATTTAAAATGCATCAAATAAGTGTACGCGCATATTTTATAATAATTAAAAATATTTGAGAGGAAAATGCTTTTTTTCCTCATCAGTACCTCACAATAAGCAGGAAAAATTCTTCTCCTTTTTTATACTTGAATATAGTGCAAATAGAAAATTCCAATTCACACAAACCGGACATTTAAAATAATTTTTACTACATTTCCGAGTAGATTGTAACTTTGCATTCTTACTGATATTTAACTTTTGTTCACTTCAATAATTAGATCGTTCAAAAAAAGTTTTTTTTTTTTTCTTTCTTTTTCTTTTTCTTTTTTTTTTTTTTTTTTTTTTTGAACAAATGTATGCATTCTATTTGGGTGTATTTATCTAAAAAAAAAAAATATTATGCATATAACATGCATTTCTAAAACTTAAAAAAAAAGTAATATACACAACAAATATACAGCATTTAGAATAAATGTTTGCTCTTTGTAAGAAAAATCGTCTGTTAATTAACATAATAATGATGTGCGGACAAAAAAGAGCTGTATATCTGTGATGGAATGGCATAATAGGGTAACTATATATATACATTTTTTTTAAGCCAACATATAATCATGTTATTTAATATTAGTAGGTTAGAAAGTTAACTTAAAACTTTTAAACCGTATTAGATTTTAATTGTGTTCACCTGTTTTATTCCTTTAGTTGGATTGTAAGTATTGTTTCTTTTCATTTTTAACATCATATCTTATTGTGATTTAGGCATAGAAATTTGAAAATCGTTAACAATTTGTACTTAACTTTATAGAAAACAACAATTTACACAATCCATATAATGCTCCTGATAACGTTGCGAATTCGGCATGCTTACATTCATTTGTTTTTGTCCAATTATGATTTTTTTTTCAATCAGCTTATTAATTTCGTCTATTTCGATCATTTTACATATGATCTTGTTTCGGTAATTCTCTATAAGTTTATGTATATACATACAATATCTGGACATACATTTCTGTAGAATACCACAGGGCATATCCAAAATTCTAGTGCGCTCCAGTGACACCCCTAAGTACCCTTTCAAAAATCACTATTCGAAATAAACATTATTTCAAATCCAGTCACGGAGTTGTATCTTCAGACGAGCGATAAATCAAATCATGTGTTCAGATACAATCTCATAATTCTAATTCTGTCCGTTCACATTGATTAAAATGCGCATAGTCTTTTAGCAGACGATAAATGAACACTATTTCAAATGACAGAAAATTAAATTGCTCTTCGATATCCAGTCATGAATTTATAACTTTAAATGGCCTAAAGCTCGATTTCACTTGTAAAACTGGAGCTGATTATTTAACACATTTTAAATAAATATATAACATGAATACAATTCTTAGAAAAAAATATAAAGTATCCAGTCATAAAATATAGAATTGCGAGTAAGTACTTTATTAAGTAATAGTTCCGAGTCTATGATATTTTCCGCCAAAGCGAAATTTCGTTGTGCTTTATCTAATTCCTGTTGATTAACTGACATGTTTTTACAATATTTTGGTAAATGATAAATTCTGTAAAAATGTTTATTTTTTCATCCTAACAAAACTTTAATCTTATCGAAAAGAAATTTTCAGCTTCAACTGCCATTAGATTAAATATTGATTTTAGATGATTGGCAGCATGTGATAAAAAAGAACTCCAACATACATTTGGTATTTCAAAGGTTTATATTAAAAAAAAAAAAAAAAAAAAAAAAAAAACTTTTCAGAATAAAAGATTAATTTTTAAGTAACATTTTCTATTTTTATAAATTAGTGTTGATGTACGAGTTAAGGTCAATTGTCTTCACTAAAGATGGGTATACAGTCGATAGTAAAAGTATCCGAGCACTAGCGAAAATTTCTTTATAAAAAAAGTACACTTAATACAATTTTGTTAAATAAATTCTTGTCGAATCCTATTTTTAGTCAGTCTAAGAACATGATTCGACAAAGATTTATTTAACAAGACAGTATTAAGTGTACTTTTTTTATATTGGAACTTTTGCTAGTGCTCAGATACTTTTGTTCCGACTGTAAGTGGAGTTTGCTCTGCATGAGGGTCTTTCTAAGGAGTCCTAGCCCGTATTCACGCGAGTCTTGGAGAAAACCACAGAAAACTCCAAACGGATAGCTCAACGAACGCAACCAGGATCGAACACGAAATTTTCAGTCTACCAGCTTTGAGCTCAGAACCGCTCGGCTACTGGTGAAGCCATAAATTAAAGCATTGAAAAATAAAGAAAAAATTTGTTTTATCTGCGTTAGAATTAATGAATTTATTAGCAATAAAATTAACTGTCTGTTTAAGTCAGCGACTTCTTTTTAACACTCTTACAACAAAGTTGAGAATTTTTTTTTAATTCGGTTTGGCTTTTTGTCCATCAGTCTGTCCTTGCTTTAACATCTATAAATGATTTTAGAATGTCTTGGAAAATTATATATTTTTTCACGACTACAATAGCATGTTCCTTACTGAAAAAATAGCTGTATATATAGCTCTACCGGTTTGTGCAAAAACGCACAAAATACTTACGAAACATTACGGTCAATGAGAAGATGTTTTAATACTACTGCAAATAACACAACGAAATGGACATACATTATTCATATACACAAGAGCATGATTTCTATACCATATAATTTGATCAATACCAATGGTTGGTTTATAGAGTCAATCAAAAATATACTGGTGGATACATGTGGCAATTTATCGTAGGGAAATTTTAATTTTATTATCCAGAAAAAAAAAAAAGCTTTTTGGAGAAATAGTATGATTGACATAAACGATTTGTTTACAAGATCTTACTAAAATTTTCGAGAAATTGATTATCGGACATTTGCTATTTTACCATATTTTTATTAACTTCTATTCTTGTTTGTATGCGGTACAAATATTGCAATCGATTTTTAACTAACTTCCCTTCTAGCTAAACATTTGAAACTTTCAGATTAGCTCAGAACCCGATGACAACACAATACTTCGAAACTCGATTTTCGAATTTTTGAATAGTTTTTTTTTTTTTTTTTTTTTTTTTTTTTTTTAATTAAAATATGAAAATAACAACCTCTTAATAGCTTTAATAATACCCATTAAAATATTAGCTATAATTTAATTGTTGCCAAAAAAAGAAGAAAAAAAAAAAAATTACGAGTTCATTTTCTTTTGACATAAAAATAAATGCATTTAATTAAACGTGAACATTAAAAAACTTTTAAAAAGTTAAATTATGCATCTCACAAAAATGGACGTCATTATCACTTTAAAAATTTTATACGCATTAATAAAGTGCTAATATAGTGATATAGCTATGATTCAACAGAAAATTTAAAAACATGGTTCATAAAAAGTTTTTTATCTTATAATTATTTATAAATCAAATCATTAGATTTTATTAACATGGCAGAATAGAGCTGAATTTCACATAAACGTTCATTATGAGGATTATTTTAGTAGTAAGTAAGTTGGGCGAGTTTTAAAATATCATTTATGATATTGATATGAAAATTACTGAATATCAATATTCTACTTTAAGAGCTTCTTAAGTAGTTCAAAATTTAAAGATTTTCTTAACATAGCAGTATTGGGCAATATCTACATATTTGTTTTCCTTAAACTAAAACTCAGTATAATGTTTATAAGTGTTGGGGGTTAGCAAATTGTTTCATAAGGGAGTGATCGAATTATAATCTAAGGCTTTCGAATGAGTGATTCTCTGTCCTGTTAGGTAATCTAATTATGTCGTAATGCATCAGACTCCGTGGAGGAATGCAATTTTCAAAAAAGGATTAGGCTTGACTGAATGTGTCAGTGTCTATATGCATTGCCAGAACTTCCCCATTTACTGGAATTTGATGTCCAATGAAAGCTGTTTATTCTTGATTGCATTAGAATCTTCAATAGATTAGGGAGTACCTGAGTACTTAGGAAGGAATTCTCAAGCTGTATTTTGGTGATATTATTTAAGTATAATTATTTTAGGGGGAAATGTTGTTCTAGAAATCAAGAAATTATACTTTTATCTAGATTTTATCATTTCGAATTTCCCTTACGCTGTCAGCGCTTTCAGTCAAAACGATTTTACTGATTCACATCATGTCCATTACGAATATTTGAACAAGTTTGACGAGATTTAAGAAACATGCTTCACAGCGAATAAAATTATTTCTTGAAGAAGTGACCTAGTGATAAAATTAGTGTGAAATTTAAACTTTGATGGATGAATTTAATCTACCGCCCCATTATATATTTATGTGTTAAATAAATTTAAAAGTATATTATTTTAAACTTGAATCATTGAATTGGGTGAAATTGAGGGGGTTTACGTCACAATAGAGCTACTTAATGGGCAGTTGACAACGATCTGGGACTCAGCCCTAGAGATGATCCAGAGATATGCCATCACAATTTTGATCTATCACGGAGCAGATGACCCTCCCACATTACTAACCACAAAAGAGTTTAATTTTGGAACATGGAGGACACTTCAGCCACGACGGATTTTACGTGCACTAGCTATCATTAATGTACACTATGGTGACCATATTTTCAAACACTGATTTGAGGACAAATTACCGTTTGTCCCCAAAGCGAAGTAAATTTCGAGGACATTGAAAACTGTATTTGGGTTACTTTTTCGAGGACATAACACACCAATACCTATATGCATTATTAATAAAAAGAATTCTGATTTATACATTACAAAATGCTTTGAAACACCCTTTTCTATGAAAAATTGCTGAACCTAAGGTATGTTTATGCAAATTAAACTATTCCAGCATTATTAAAATAATCAAGTCTATAGAACCCATTTACACTTTATTATGATGGTAGCAGAGAATACAAAATAACAGTAATTTAATCTTCAGAATCCCCACTCCCAGAAATGCAGAAATTATTTCCTATTATATAACTACAAGAAAAGCATTTCTTTTTCTCTCCTATCAATGTATCAATTCAATTTGTGGTGGTCATATAACTGCCATTTTTGTCAAAATTTCATTAAACATTTTTTTTTCCCTTAACATAAATCGGGCAAGATAGAATTTATATACTGATTAGTAGTGCATGATTCTTTCTCTGCTCATGAAGTATGAAGGTCTTTATTTCAAAGTTTCGTTGATTTCCAAGATTATCCAAATCACTTGCGCATTAGACTGCTATTTCGATTGGATTGAAATAAATAGGTTTTACGTATCACTAGTGCTGTGCAATGGCCAATTGGCGACGGTCTGGGACTCACCCCTAGAGGTGGTCCGGAGACATGCCATCACAGTTTTGATTCTCCATGGAATGGACTGCGATTTTGAAAGAAATACATACAAATGTTTAAATTTGGGGACATTTAGTGTCCCCAAGTAGTCAAAGAATTTTTGGGGATAAAAAAAAAAAAAGTTTAAATTCGAGGTGATTGGTGATTGGGTTTTACGTCGCACTAATGCTGCGCAGATGGGCAATTTAAATTCGAGGACAGTCCTCGAATTTCGAGAACGTATGGTCACCTTAATGTACACGAGTGTCTTTGGCCGGCTTGAGTAAGAACCCGGAATCTTCCAATTACAGTCTCGGTGCTCTACTAATCAGGTTATCGTGGCCCCAACTAGTATCATCATCGTTTTAGTTTAATTGAGAAATGATGATATGAGGCGAGACATGGATGAATAAATTTAGAACATCGCAGTTTTGCAGGAGTTGCATTCGAGCACTAGATGTGTCAAAATTTCTTTTATTTTGGAGAGTTGATACTACAGTGCTCCACTTTTTTTGGAGAGGGATTTTTCTTTTATTTAATCGTAAATGCATACTGGAGAATATTACTCTACAAAAGAAGTGGTATGGGGGGGGGGGAATGGCGGGTAGTAGCAATGCTATAGAATAAATTAGAAACTTTGGAATATGTGGGGCACAAACATGATTATAATCAAGATATAAAATGCTATGAATATGACTAATCAGAAAGAGTGGTACAATATACTAACGAATAAGAAACGAAAATTCTAAAAGAAATTACAGTCAAATGATTTTTTTTTTATTAATAAGCTAAATATTTAAATTCTCAAATGAATCAACCTCCTTCGCTGATGAATTGTGATCGCATGTCTCCGGACCCCCTCTCAGAAACTCAGAGTAAACCCCCAGACCGTCACAATTTGTTCACTGCCTAGCTCCGGTATAACGTTAGACTCACTCAGCCTCAAAGGAATCAATGTTGCAATAATATAATTTTCTTTCTTTTCGTCATCAACCAAAACACAAGTTGTTTACTAATAAACATTCCTTTCTGCTGCCGGCCTGGTGGTTCGGTCGGTAGGGCCTGGCTTCTTGATCTTCAGATTACGGGTTTGTATCTCGGTACGGGCATGGATGTTTGTGATGTCCTATGTCTGCAAAATACTGTGCATTTATTTTTTGGAATTGTAATATGGATAAATCGAGGTGAAAGTCATTGTAACTATAGGTCTCAAAGCTGTCAAATGTCCCTTTCTGCTTGAACGAAAATTTTTAGGTAGGAAAAATTTTCGGATACATTATAATAGTTTTTTCTTATTAAATTGACTGTAATAAATAGAAATGATCGTGGTTAAAATTTTTGTCAGTGTTAAAAAGAAAGTGAATATGACTTTTTATTTATTTATTGCTTTTCATTTTTTTTTTCCTTCAGATATTTCTTCAAATGAATAAGACAAATAAGATGATCCAAAAAACAGCTCTATTCTTAATTTGGATTTAGTTAAATTTTACATACAATGATTGTTATTACTGGTGAAATGTAATATTGTCATTTTCAATTTCCTCATAAGCACGGAGCTAGAAAATAAACATTTTTTGCAAAAAAAAAAATTGGTTTTAACTTAACCCATTTATGGTCGCATATTTTTCAAAGAAACGCCCATAAGATTCAAATTTTGTTTAATCAAAAAAATAAATTGAAAATAAATATATGAATATAAATATATGAATTTCCAAATATGTTATATATAATTTGGTATTGGCTAGTTCTTTCTTGTACCGTGAAATATTAAGGGTTGAAAATAAATATGTTGACTTATCTTTGGCACCTTATACTAGTAGTAAAAATTCGTTCATCTGGTCTAATAAAATTTTAACGTCACAGATAAGGATATCAAGAAATAATTTCCATAAGATTCTATTGTAAACAAAATATTTTGAAGCACTACCAGAATCATGTTATCACTAATAATAATAATAATAATAATAATAATAAACACTAAAAGTTAATTAGTTTTTAAAAGTTAATACACAGGGGGCGTGGTCACTGCTCGAATTAACTCGAGCATGTACATTAAGGGGTTAATATATTGAATAATATCACGAGTACGTTTACACATTATTATCTAATTAAAGCCTTTAAGTATTTAAATAACAGGATTTGTTTTTGCGAAATCTTCTTAGTAACCTCAATATAAGGAATTATCAGTGCTGCCAGATTGAGGAAATTTTTTATTCAATATCCACCATTAAATTTTAATTGTAACGATTACACAATAATTTCGAAAACATCTTACACAATAGAGCCCCTAAATAAAATAATAGGCCGGCGCATCACCGCCATTTTTTTGCCTCCGAAGAGGACAGCATTTCCGCTTGGCGTCCTTATCGCTCCCCTAATTATTTTAAGAAACCTTGATCTGAAGCTAATCCGGTCAAGATAAGAGCAATAAACAACAATAATATTCCTAAAATCACATTTTTTTTCACAGTACATTATCGGGATGTCATTTTATTCTGAGGATATCCTATGGATGTACTGGGGTAAGATGTGTTATAAGGGTGGTTTCTGTTTATTTTACAAAATGTCGCCAAAACTCAAATACACAGTAATAGAAGGTCTGTGAACACTTTATATTCACTACTTGAATGATTATAGCTGTTTATCGCTAAACAAACTTCCATATGATAGTTTACTTAGCTAAAATTATGAAATATAATAAAACAAGTTACTCTAAAGTAATGTAAGACGATAAAAAAAAAATGTTTGTCGTTTGTCTATCAGAGAAACGCGCTGGGTACATGTGGCAACCCTAAGGCAACAAAATGCCTGATGCGCCAGCTCGTATATATAGGAGCCTTATTACAGAAAAGTCTTCGACGTGATTAGGCAATTGTTACAAATTACAATTTAGTGGTGGATATTGAATAAAGCACTCCCTCAGTCTGGCAACACTGGTCTGGCCAGAACGTTATTTTATTGTTTTAGTGATAAGTATCAACCAATTGTTTCAGTTTCGGCAGACATTTTTTGATATATATATCGGAATTGATAGTTTTTCTCAAGACTTTTGTAACACCCGTTATACTTCTCGGTGGCCATTCAGCATTTCCGTGTGTGGTGTGATAATCTATAAACTCAATAAATAATTACTCTGTGTTTTTTATCGTTAATGAAAATGCTCACTCGTTCATTCTTTATCGATTAATCGATATTTGCAAAGCTTTTATTTTTAATTTCAGTTTTTTGTTGGCATCATCCTATTCTCCAGTTTGTGTAAATGTTTTACATGTGGCTACTATGCTTTTTTCTAGTTTTCTCTCTGGATTCCATGAAGAATTAATTTAATAATTTATTTCATTTCTCATTCAATATGGTTTTGCTGCTTCGATCGGGGCTGGAACAATATAAATTGCTATGATTAGCTATATTGTTTTACGAAATAGATGCAGCTTTCACAGCTTTACGAAGTACATGCCACCTGATCAGTATTTACTTCTAATTTTAAACATTTTTATCCAATTATTTCTGTGGTCATTTATTTATTTTCTCTGTCATTAAGTTTAATGGTCCTTTTTTTATTATTATCATTCATGTCGGCGAAAGTAATTTAAATTGTTTTTGTCTCTTATTGGTTCTTAATCTGTATCGCAACATTTTTGTGTCAGTCTTTCCTATAAGTTAAAATCAGATCTATTTTTTTGTGTTGGTATTGTTTTGTATCTATTAATTGGTAAATTTTAAGATTAAATTTTATTACGATATCTGTCATTTATATATATATATATATATAATCGAGAAACCATGTGCATGATTATAAATGCAAAATGATGTTATACCCCAAGATGAATGTTCATATTGTCCTTATCGGCTTATCATTTCGTGTTGTAAAATAAGCTAAACGAATATTTGACACTACTGAGCAATATGCTTCAAAAGGTAGTCCAAACATTCAAATTCACCATCAAAATATTGTGGCACACTTGGGTTTCGTAAATTATCTGTGAATGAACAACAGGTCTTGCAGAGGCTTGAAAGTTTATTTACAGAATATTCCAGAAGATTATAGGTACGTGAAGAAAATATTGATATCAACTTCAATTTAACCTGAAAACACAGTTTAAATAACCGCTGACAACATAAAAGTCACAGTATAAACTGCACAATAAGCATAACACACAGCATATACGCTATACTTAAGCGATAGCAGAGGCCTAGATTTTCCAATATCCTGCAGAATAATCGATTTAAAACTTAGATAATCGATATATAGGTATAAAGGAGTTTCTCGCCCAGGTAAAAAAAAAAAAAAAATTGTCGCTAAGGAGCGGTAGAGTCGCCAAATTCATCGCCAAAGTCATTACCAGCACTGATGCAGTTTTTTACTTTCTTCTATATTCAATAGAAGAAAGTATTGGATTCGTAAAAATTTTTACTTTCTTCTACATTCAATAGAAGAAAGTATTGGATTCGTAAAAATTTTCGACCTCGGGTTTTTGATGGATTTGCACGTTTTGAGAGCTGTAGAACACGATTCGACCATTTTTAGAAAATGTCTGTCTGTCTGTCTCTCTGTGTGTGTGTGACAAAATTTTGTGGCAGCTGTATCTCAGGAACTAATGCACAGAATTTCATACAAATTGGTATGTAGTTGCATCATGACATAAATTAGTGCCTATCAACTTTTGGTAAAAATTGTCTTACAGGATGTGTTGCCATCCCGCTTTTTCTAAATTTTTAACATGGTGATATAGGGCAAAATTTTGTATAAATGTGCATAAAGAGAATTATTTTTTAGTAATGATTATGAAATTTACAAGAAATATTTATAATAGAGATAGTCAACTGGGAAAATTTTTTTGTATATGTAGGAACCTCGCTACCCCCCCTGGGGGGGGAAGTCTCCCCTCGAGGGGAGTAAATTTTCAAGATGGGTATCTTTCGAAAGGTCTCGTCAATACCTTTAAAACGAATGGCTGAACTATAAATCTGTGATAATTTAAAACAAACTTATCGATTTTTTTTCTTTTAACATAAAAAAAACAGAAAAAAAATCGTAATTTTTTTCTTTTTCTTTTTGCGAAGTATAACCAAACTTGGTATTTAGTTGGCCCCTGATATAAACAGGTGCTGATTAGATTTGGGGATAAATCGATCAACAGGTGGCGCTGTGATCGTATTTTTTCTAAATTTTAACATGGCAGTATAGGACAAAATTTCGTATAAATGTACATAATGAGAGTTATTCTTAACCTGTGATTGTAAAATTAATATGAATTATTGATAATAGTAGTAGTTAATTAGGAAAAAAATTGTGCATGTGGGGCATCGCTTCCCCCCCCCCTGGGAGGGAGTATCCCCAAGGGGGGGGGGTAAATTTTCAAGATAGGTATGTTTCGAAAGGTCTCGTCAATACCTTTAAAACGAATGGTTGAACTATAAATATGTGATAATTTAAAACAAAGTTATAGATTTTTTCACTTTTAACGAGAAAAAAAATTTTTTTTTTATTATTATTATTGTTATTGAGTATATACTGAGTATATTGTATAAGAAATATAGAAGAAAGTCTTGTGGTGGCCACAACATACTAGTTTTATCTGGTTTTTAAAGGAAAATGAGCTACTTTAACGCTAAAGGTAGCTAGAAATGCAGAAAATTAATATTTTATAGCCTGAGTAAGCCTCTTCGAATGAAATTACATAAAAATATCTACTATCTGTATATATATATAAATTACGTGTCACGATGTTTGTCCGGGGTAAACTCCTAAACTAAGGAACCGATTTCAATGAAATTTTGCACACTGTGTGCAGTTTGGTCCAACTTGAGAGATAGGATAGTTTTTATCTCAATTTATTGTCACAATATTGTTTTATTGCAATTATTTGTTAATTATAGACCTTTATTAAAGTTGCTCCAAAATATCTGTGAGTTCCATTAATTTAATTGTTGCCAAAAAATAATAATAATAATAATAATAATACGAGTTCATTTTCTTTCGACATAAAAATAAATACATTTAATCAAACGTGAACGTTAAAAAATTATAAAAAGTTAAATTATGCATCTCACGAAAATTGACGTCATAATCAATTTAAAGATTTTATACACATTGATAAATTGCTAATGTAGTTCTATCATAGATATAGTAATATATATAGATCTCTCATCCCCGTGTTATCGTACAAAGATTTTTGATGCCGAAAAAAAAAAAAAAATAAATAAAAGCTTTGAAAACAGCCATTAAGTGGTATTGAAAAACAAAAACAAAAAAAAGATAAGAAAAGAAAGAAAGAAATGTGAATTTGAAACTGTATCTTGAGTCTTCCATTCCCCTTTAGCAAATAAATTATTCATAAATTTTATTTGCTAAAATATTAGTATGTATTCCCGTGTGTATTCACTCGGGGAAAGACGGCCATATTTTGGTAAAAACGTCGTCTTTTCCCAAATGAAAAGGAATAACTTTTTTCTCCCCAATGATCACTCTATTCTATATATGCTATACTATATCTATGAGTTCTATACGCAAGCGGAGTGTGACTCACTGACCGTCTGTGCAGCCAAGAAAAAGATTTCCTATGTTAATTGCCCACTGGATTTTTTGTAAGAAATTATTAAAAATCGAGGAAATTTATTTCCCGATTTTAATCCTTATATTTGGGTATAGATATGTATTAGTTATCGCGGGTGTTAGATTGAATTATTTTGCTGTCAAATTGACAAAATTTTAATTTTAAATTTCAAAACTCTGTCGCCCTTGGCTTTTTATTATTATTATTATTATTATTTGGCGATCAAAAGCGTAACACGAAAATATACGTGCCAGATGTATGCATTGTACGAAATGTAATATGTATTATTCATTGTACGTATGTATGACATGTAATATGTATTGTACGAAATATTGTTTCATATTATTCATTACTCTTTTAATATAAGTTGTTAAAATAACCCTGATTTTTGAAAGGAATTAAATATTTTCGCCAGATAATTTGGCGATATTCTTTTTTTTTTCGCTAAGGATGACAGAAATGAAATCTATTCCGCTGCAAAATATTAGTATCTTACATCAGATATTTTATTTAGACATTTGAAAACAAATTTGACTTCAAACTATGATAGAATATTTATCATTTTCCATTTAATTAGTATATTATTAGTATATTAAAATTTAAAAGCATAGTATATAAAAAGTTTTTTTTTTTTTTTTTTTTAATCTTATAATTATTCTTATATTATATTATATTTCAGCATATATTATATTTCACTCCTTCATAAAAATTGATTTTAAAATCGTCTGTTTCTTTTATACTTTTATTTTAATAGAATTTTAATAGAATTTAATTTATATACTAGTCATTTTAGCAATTTTATCCAAAGTAGCATTAGAAATAATATATATCACTTCTCCATTAAAATTTATAGGACCCTACAATAAAATTAATTTGTGCTTAATATCAACACTACGAAAATTTTTATCAATCGCTTCCAAATTTTGACCTAAGTTTCAAATCTCAACCCTGTGGGTTTTTACATCGGCTACAACGTTTTCGTCTTTGTTCGTAAATAATAATTTCACTGTACTAAATAGTTTACAGCCGTATAATTCAACGTATAACTTAGTCACAGCAACGCGTGGCCGGGTCTGCTAGTTATTTATAAATTCTAAACAATATGTATTGTAATTGTAGATACAAGGCTTAATTTGCATGAGAACTTACGGAAACTTAATTCCAATGCTTCTTTTATTTCAATGAATTTTTATTATATATTTATGCCAGCCACTGACTAACTGACTCTGTAACATTGTGATATCGCAAAATTATTTTATTAATTTACTAATGTTAGATTGTAAAATTTGGTTTATAACTTCGGAAACGGGAGTAAACTTTTCCAAAATTCAGTAGACTCCTAAAAGGAGAGACGCGTATGAATATATGTTAGAAATTGATACCTGTAAAGTCACTTATTCTTGTGATGAAATTCAAAGTCATACCACATACCAGTAACAAGTAACAGCAGGCACGTAAGTTAGGCCAAAATTGTATCAAACTTAAAATAAGAATATCTTTTTCGATCAATCTTAATAATGAATAACTCAATTTAGTTAAATAGTATTTTCTCGACCATTTCCATTTTATCACTGGGCAGCGGTTAGCCCAGTCGGTAGAGTGCCGGGCTGGTAATTAGAAGATTGTGGGTTCGGTACTTGAGCCGGCCAAAGACCGTCGTGTACGCTAATGGTGGCTGGTGCACGTAAAATCTGTCGTGGCCGCAATGTCCTCCGTGTTCCCTTCAAAATTATACCTATGGGGGGTCACCGAAACGCGAGAACCATCCCTTCCGTGGAGGATCAAAATTGAGATGGTATATCTCCGGGCCACCTCTAGGGTTGAGTCCCAGACAATTGCCCATTGCGCCAATTGCCCATTGCGCAGCACTAGTGCGACGCAAAACCCAACCAACCCAATTCAACCCATTTTATCACTAGCATCACACTACAGTATATTGGCACATTTATCATAAATGTCTAATGCGACCAACTAGAACATCATGATCTGTATAGTATCGATGTGACTTCTATCGTGATTACTGCACGGATCGTATATTACTTTCCTATATAATAGGTACTCCTTAATTGATATCATACTAGATATTTATCTGCTTGTTTTTCTGATTTTAGAGGGAAGAACAGATTCGAATCATCACTCAAGCTCTTCAAGAGAGGAATGCCCTCCGCTGCCTCCAGGTGTCTTCCCAGATATCAGCTGGTGACAGAGTTCGAATCACTGTTCCTGGTCAATACACGGATGGGGTCATGCTCGTCCCCAAAGAGAACATCACCAATGATCCCACTTCGGACTCTGGCTTCATTACGGGGACATCCATAGCTCGCAGTTCTAGAGGTTCTCGTTCTGACTTTGAATTCTCAGAATCTTATCTGTGAGATTTACGAGGATTCGAAGCTAGAACGACATAAGAACTGAGAAGTTTGGGAAGTCCTCCTCCCACTCCAAAAGTATTCGTCCCTCTAGAATATTTTTGAGAACTGCCCTCATTTGTTTTTATGCAGAAGTTTTAAATCAATTCCTGCAGTTCTTCATTTATGACAGAAATGTATATTTTAACTAAAATTTTTATAGCAAACTTAGATATTACTTAAAAACATTGAACAGACATGATTACGTACTATAAAAATTTGAAACTTCGCTACCAACCTTTACCCGTAAATACACCGATTCATGATATTTACGACAAATAAACGGTAAATTACGGTAAATATCGCGAATAAAGTGTAAAAAGTACGGCTAAAATTTGAAAACGAGATTTCAATTTTTTACAGTGCAAATTTCAACATAGGATAGATTTATTTTATGTAAAATAAAGGTTTTTACTGAAAATTTAAAAGTTAGTTCGCCTTTTAATATTTGTATGATCCTCAAAACTTAATTTATAAATATCATTAAACGTGTCTTCACGAAGACAGAATAGGCCGGTTTTACGAGAGAATAACTTCGCATACATGTTACGTTAAATAAAGCAAGAGAACACAAACAATATGTATAAGCGCTGATAAAGCAGAATTTTTAATGTACTCAGAAATTGAAAAAAATAAATAAATAAATAAATAAAAAGTTAATCGTTTGAGAGCTAGAGTTTTTACTTTTCTTCATCAGCGTAATGCTTGTCAAAGATAAAAACTCAACTCTATTGTTTTTATCTTTGATAAGTTGTTTAGAAAAATAAATATTTAATATATTATTGTACCATATATAGCTGGTCCATCATTGTCAATTGATGAAAACCGTTGAACATTATTAGTTACCATGTCAACAATGATCTCCAACACTCACTACAGTGCAGCCACATATCCTACAACAAGCAGTGAGGACGCGTCCAAAATGTTAGATGGATGCCAGCTTGACCGACAGTTCTAAATTTGGAAAACATCCAGTAATTCTGCGCTCTGTGTTATTGCTCATTTTCTCTGAATCAGATGACTGTCACCCCTATTTTAGCATTGGACTCGTTGAGTTAGCACTTGCGCAGATGCTTCCATGGTTTCATGAATGTGGTCGAAGAGTAAGTCTGAAGCGTTATTGGATGAATCAAATACAATTTCTCTGAACTATTTTGAAGAAACCGTATAAATAAAATAGTTCCCAAAAGTATACTACTACATTTGTTAGCATATGATTCGTTCAATATTAATTCACAATGTCAAATTTCTAATCGTTGATCATCTTGGCAGAATTCTGTAATTAACCAAGGATGTACTAATTATTTCAAACTGTTGAATAAATTAATTCTTGCACTTCTGAAAAAATATTGTCAGGTAAAAGGTATACTTTTATAAGTATACAATTACGAAATACCTGTATACAATGCAATTATACTTGTTGAGACGTGGGATTAAAAATTCATACTTTATCGTATCTTTTGTACTAATTGTAATAAAATCCTGCATAAATAAAGAACTGCTTTATGTACTTTCTATGAAGTGTTAATTCATGTGTTTTTTGTAGTATCTAGGAAACCTACCTCAAGTAAACTTTCCTCAAACTATTTGTTCTACCTATAATCTAAGTAGGAGGGTCATCTATGTAAATAAAATAGAATATATATATATATATATATATATATATATATATATATAAATGAGCGATTCTCAAAAAAATAAAAAAATAAAAACATTAAACGTTAACAATAAGCGCATTTTTTTTTATGTAAAGCTTTTTTCTTATAATATATTACATAAGCCCAGAAATTAATACACATTAAATAGTACACACAGCTAATAATCACTAACAGACAGCAACTATTCTAGAGACTTAATAATTAAAAAAAAAAAAAAAAAAAAAAAAAATGTATGGTCGCCTCGCGAACATTAAAATTATGGATGAAATTCTGTCCGTGACAGAACTTAATTTAGTACGACAGGACTTCTTATATTTGTATTTTAACACACTTTCAAAAAAAAAAAAAAAAAAAAAAAAGAATCTAAAACACCAGTCTAAATAATCAGGAAATATTCAGCCGAGACCCATTGGCTCTGTGGTCAGAGTACACAACTACGAACCCGAAAGTTGTGAGTTCGATCCTCACCAATGGGAAATGAAAAAATAAATAAATAAAATATCTGAAAACAGTAGTCTAAATAATCAGGAAATATTCAGCCGAGACCCATTGGCTCTGTGGTCAGAGTACACAACTACGAACCCGAAAGTTGTGAGTTCGATCCTCACCAATGGGAAATAAAATATCTGAAAACACTAGTCTAAATTATCAGGAAATATTCAGCCGAGTCCCGTTGGCTCTGTGGTCAAAGTACACAACTACGATCCCGAAAGTTGTGAGTTCGATCCTCACCAATGGTAAAAGAAAAAAGAAAAAATAAATAAATAAATAAAATATCTGAAAACACTAGTCTAAATAATCAGGAAATAACGGGTCTTGACCCGTTGGCTCTACGGTAGAGTACACAATTACGAACCCGAAGGGGCTGAGTTCAATCCTCACCGATGGGAAGTGGATAAAAAAGATATATTAAATTTTTACGGATTTTACAAAATATTTTAAGATAGAGTAAGAAATTAAATGGTGAAATTGGATATTGGCAAGCATTTTCGAAGTGGGACACTATAAATTGGTAACGACGCAAAATGACAGACTGAAAGAAATAGTCCTGTCGTACTAGAAACATTTAATACACTTTTCCTAAGTATAACTGCGATGTCCGTATAACGTAACAATCGAAACGTAGTCTTGTTTTTTTCTTTTTCAGTAAATAACATTATCAGTTTACGTGCAGGTTACAGATTTCGGACGTTGTTGATTAATAGGTAACAGATTTCGGACAATTAATTCCTAAATAAAATTATATATTACGTACTAAATACTTTTTATTTATACAAAGCACCTAATTATTCAGATGAAAACATCATTAGTAAATGTCTTTTTATACGTTTTGGGACATCAGATACCGGATATAAGATTATCTATACATATAAACACGAAAAAGGGTAGGTGCTCCAGTGATTGGCATGCTCCAGTAATTGACATCTATCCCGAAATAATTAATAAATAATAAAAACAATAAAATAATATATTTTACATATAAGATTTTTAACATTTTGTGTCAAATACTGGAGCATAGGGTGCTAATAACTGGTAAAATGAATAACTAGCCGTGTCTAACACTGGGACATTGGGGGCCAATTACTGATAAAATGAAAAACTCGAAGTGTCAATTACTGGAACATTGAGTGGGTGTCAAATAAAAATTCATTAAAAAAAAATTGTTATCAAATATATATTTTTTAACATATATGTGGTTCTGAATGTCTTTCATACCATGTATACTAACTTAAGATTTCTAAAAATATTTTCTGATGACTAGAACATTAAAAACATCAAAGATTGCTCTAAAAGTGTCAATCACTGGTGCACTTACCCTACCAGTGTCTTTTTCATTCATTCATTGATTCATCTATGAATGCAAGTTCAAACCGCTGAAGCTAATAATTTGCCGTTTAGACAGTGTAGGTTTGTTTCATGACGTAGGGACTAAGAATGGATCTAACGAAAAAATTTTAACCTTTTCACCGTATCTCTACAGTGGTTTCCAATAGAAACTTGAAAAAAAAAAAAAAAAAAAATGTTTCATTCAGCTCTAATTAAGGTAAAAGATGAGAATCTTCGAGAATTTACCCCTTAAATGGATAAATGGATGGCTGTCGAGCAATTCTACCCTTTTTTCACGTGGAAAATGGCAACGATTTCCAACAGAAATTTTCAATAGATTTGATCAAAGCTCAGTTTTCCTTTATCAGAACTCAGAAAAAACAATTTCTTGCCAACAGGTAAAATTAATTGGTTTTGCTTTCAGTTTTTCTTTTTTAATTATTTTCTCCATGCGAAGAACGAGTTAAAGTACCAGAATATATATATTCACAAAATAATAATAATTATTATTATTATTATTATTAGCGTTGGGATCATTACGTGTTTTGGACATTATACACAGTTTCTTACTAAGAAAATTGATAAATTACAAATAAATTTTACAAAAACTCATTATACGTTTTCTTTTTATACATTTCTAATGAGAATTTTATACATTTCTCATTAGAAATGTATAAAAGATAAAATGAAAAAAAAAAAAAAAAAAGAGTATTTACCTTAATGTAAATTGAGTTCAAATATAAGCGTTGTTTCGATCGTTTCTTTTAGACATAACAAAATCAAAACGTTTCTTTATACTAGAAATGTTTTGTAACTTGTTCTTTTTTCATACAAAATTACAAAACACCTAAGCATTTTAAGGAAAACATTATAGTAAAGGTTTCTAATATGCTTTATAACATCAGATCATTAAAAAAAATATATTTATTGAAAAAAAAAAAAAAAAAAATCTGTGTTTTGATCGTTACGTGATACGAATATCGCAGTTTTACTTAGGAAAAGTGCATTATTTAAAAATTGATTTTTAAAGACAGATAAAAGTGATTAATTTACTTTCAAATAAAAGCATTGTTCCGATTGTTAATTTTGGTCACAACAAAATACAAAATATTTTTCTTTCTAGAAAAGTCCTTAGATTTCCATAAGGCATTACCATTTTATCTCGAGAAAATATCAAAATTCAGTCCTTTAATAAGTAAAAGACTTTGAATAAACTCTAATAATGCAAAAAACTCGCGACAACTGTTTCTAGTCAAAAGAAAACACGACCCTTTGTCAGGCAAACAAAATGGGCACGAGTGCTGGCGACAAATCGGCAGCGCACAAAACTGTTTGCAAGTGATAAAATAAAATAAATAAAACTGAATATCAATATAAATACTGGTGTGAGCAGAATGAAAGGTTTTTTTTTTTCTCTTTTTAATTGTCCTCATACTTAATTTCTGTTTTTTTTTCCCTTAACATCGAATCAGTTTACGTTTTGAATGCCAAAAATTCACCATTTTATACCGAGATATTTGTAAAAAGCTTTTACAATAAATTATATCAATTATTGTCCTTGAACAGTGTAAGAAACTTGGTAAAGAAAATAATCAAGTCAAAATTAAATTTATTTATTGTTAAAGCTTAAAGTTATGATGTTTGTTCAGTGTTCCTTTTTTGAGAACCGCCCATATACAGAGAAATACACAAGAAATTTTTTTTTTTTTCCTTGGGTTCTAGATGATTAAAAAAAAAAGAATGAAAGAAATTTATAGCAAGTACAATTAATTTTTTTATCATTCCATTTTGTAAACTGGGGAACATCATTTTTATCTTTGTGTTTAATTATTTGAACTATTAGGTGTACTGAAAGTTCTGTCGTTTTTGTTTAATAAAATGGCACCAGAAATTTTTGCTGAGAAATACTTATATTTTGCTAAATATCTTCTTAGAAATTATATAAATTTCTTCCAGGAAAAAACAGTTTTTTAATTTAAAACAGCAGAACTTTCCGGTACATATGTTCACTACTTTAGCTGTGTTTTGTATAAATATGGAAGATTTCTTTCTTTTCTTTTTTCTAGGAATGAATATTTAAAAATATTTTGTTATATTCAATTTTAAATATGAAACAAAATTGCATGTGCATATATGTGTGCGCGTATCCGTTGCGTACTTGCACACATATATGGTTTATCAAATGAGAGCTATTTACACATAAATGTTATCACTAAAAATATATGCCAAAAAATCTTTATAAAATTCGACTATTTGTATTATTTAATTAAAATCAATTTATTTTATTTGCTGTGGTGTACGTGGATGTTCACAGAACATTTTTTAGAGAATTATTCATTCACAAATGTTATTATTAATAAAAAATAATCATATGAAGTGAAATATTTATAAAAGTCTAACTGCTTGTATTATTTAATTCATATTAAATAATTTAATTTAATTGTGCATGTATGAGGGCTCATACAGCTCTATTATAGTGATTTATGCATAAATGTTATAAATAATAAAATTATCGTATTAATGTTGATAATTTTAAGTATTTGTATTATTTAATTCAAATTTATTAATTTGTTTGTGCGTTCATTGAACTCTATTAGTGAAATGACGCTCAAAATACATTTTATTATTACGAAACATAACATGTCAAAAACTGTTCATAAAACTACTTAAATTTTATAAATAATGTTTATTATTAAAAATTGCTGGTGTTTTTAAATTAATATTTGTTATTAAAAACTATTTTGTAATTCTTTTTTTAATCTGTGATTAACTATGTGAATTTAATTATTATTTCATACTAGTTCATGTTAATAAATGTGTAACAAATTTTTAATTATTTTTTCACTAATTTTATTTTTCTTTCGTTACTTTAAAATTATTGTACGAGATTCACACGTTTCTTTATATTTTTATAGATATAAGTTGATCTAATTTGTATGATAATAAATTTAATAAAATTGATTAATTTTTCATTAAATCAAAACATTACAGACAAATATTATCAAAATGAAATTTTGAATTCTGATAAAATTATCGTATCGTTTTTGTTCAGACAAAACTAAGGTTATGTATTTGCAACATCTATTAACATTATAAGAATTAAATATAAATTTTAATATACTATCAGATAATTTTAATTTAGGTACAATGGTTATATTAACGGATTTACAATATAATGTAAATTTTACAAAATTACAATATTATAAATTTTAGCCTTATAATATTTACATTCATATAATGTACCATCACACTTTTTTCGCTCAAACTCTTTGTCAGTATTATTGTACCTCTTATAGTAAATTTAGTACAGCACAAAGTTTTATGATTGTAAAATTTGCATTATAATTTTAAATGTCAATTTTTTTACTTTTTTAATCAGCCATTAAATATACAACAATTGTTTTCAGAAATAAATAAGTTAAAATATTTATTAGCCAGGGCCTGATTATCCAAAAGGCTCAGGAAGCACAAGCTTCTCCTCTAAAATTTAAGAGGGGCCCCCATAAGGATTAAAAACATGGTCTTGAATTTTTTGTTTCATATTTTCACACTGAGATTGAATTTTTTCTGAGAAAGGTTACCTAAAACAAGACAAAACACTCACTATTACGGGAAAATTTTATTATTTAACCTTAAAAATCTGAACATTCTTAATTAAAAAGTTGTATGATTTTAATGTTCTGTGTAGAAACCACCCAGATGTATGAAAAATAAAATAAAAATAATAAACACACACTATTTTTTGGTCTATAGAATTTTTATATTACAATATGTAACAGGAAAACAAGATTTTCCGAAATGAAAGGGGCCCCCTTAATGATGCTGAGCTTCCCCTAGCTTCAGAGCTTAATCGGACCCTGTTATTAGCTACTAAATATACCTATCTTTGTAATTTAAAAACCAAAATTTATCAATTTATAGCTTAATGAATTATTCTTTTTCATTTCTTTCTTTTTTTAGTGGCAATGCCAAAACGAATATACTTTTAATATTACAATAAGAAAACATAAAACTTTATGTTATTAGAAATTGAATACTGTCTTATATATAAATATATTTTTATGTATTACAAAAATAATTAATTATTATTTTAAGCATTAGCATAGGCATTGACATAAATACATTTAATTAAATTAGCATTTATTAACTATAAATATGCATAAATACCAAGATTGGAAGCATAATTGTGATATATTGTTATATTTTTTCATCCAGTTTTGATATGAATATTATATGTTTTTAATATGTTAGAGTAAAAATACTATTGCTAAAAAAAGATGAGTTATTTTATGCAAAAATCTCTTATGAATCTTTTTATTATTATTATTATTATTTCTTCTAAATCTATTGCATGTAATCTAATTATAGAAATAAGTTTTATATTACTTAATATATCCATTCTTATAAACGAATCTCAATATGAAGAAAGAAATTAAATGTATATCAAAATCGAGTTAGGAATAAATATCTAGAAAAGAAAGTCAATAATAATAATAATAAATGAAATAAATAAGAAAGAAAAAAGTATTAACAACACCTTTGTATTATGTGAAACATCTTCAGGAGCTCATTCAGAAAATAGCAAACTATTAAATACATTTTGAAGTGTAGCAAATTTTTACGATAGTCATAACATAAAAATTTAAATAGCCAACGTTATTTGGAGCATAAATAATTATACGATAAAAACTTTTTATACACCGTGTTTTCAAAATTTCTGTTGAATCCTAGCTATAGAAATACATTAGCACTTTATCAATGCGTATAAAATTTTTAAAGTGATAATGACGAAGTGTGACGAATTTTTAAAGTGATTTAATTTTTGTGAGATGCATAATTTAACTTTTTACAATTTTTTAACGTTCGCGTTTAATTAAATGTATTTAATTTTATGTCGAAAGAAAATGAACTCGTATTTTTTTTTTTTTTTTTTTTTTTTTGCAACAATTAAATTATAAATAATATTTTAAATGGCTATTTTTAAAGCTATTCGGAGGTTATTATTTTCATATTTTAATTAATTAAAAGAAAACTAATCAAAAATTCGAAAATCGGGTTTCGAAGTATTCTGTTGTCATCGTGTTCTGAGCTATTCTGAAAGTTTCAAATGTCTAGCTAGTAAGGAAGTTAGTTAAAAATCGATTGCAAGATTTGTACCGGACAAACAAACAAGAATCGAAGTTAATAAAAACATGGTAAGATTGGAGAAATTTAGAATCATTATAATGCACTAAATGGAAACATTTATGCAAATACTGTATTATTATAAAACTGAAAAAAATATAAAAATAAATAAATAAATAAATAAAAAGATAAATCCATCAAAACATATATAGTTAGAATTGAGTATGTAGGACTGAAAATACCAATATATCATAGTTGTCATTTCTATGTTAAAATCATTTCAGTGTTAGCGTGCTACATAATTTCAACTCTTATTTATTATTATTATTATTATTATTTTTTTTTTTTTTTTTTTTTTTTTTTGTGTGTGTGTGTGTTTGCTTATCGTAGGTGGAATTTTGTTAACTTTGCATGAATTTTTATTAATCGTCATTATTATGTTTTCTCATTCATGTTTATGATTTGTTAAATAACTTTTTATAAAAATGTGTGAAAAATAGTTTTAACAAACGTAACAATACATGGCATGCATTTCAAATTTTACGCACATTTTGAAAACGTCATAACTGCTTAATTTTTGTGGCATCTTTGAATGTTTTTTCTTGTCTTTTCCTCTCTTTTTCTTCTTCTTTTTTTTTTTTTTTTTGCGCGAATGTATCTAATTTTAATTTTACATGTAGTTTTTACATCAATGCATGCAAGTAAGCATTTGAAGTTTAATTATTTTTGAATTCGTTAAAATTTCGGGGATATACGCAAATAAATATGTCCACTCTGACATTTTGATGTAATTTGCGATTAGAACTGCTTATCTTCTGACGCTAATTTGAAAACTTTCTTTTTTTTTTTTTTTTTTTTTTTTGGTTGTTGTTTTTAATAGCATGAAACTTGTATGTCTTCTAATTCATACATTTTAAAATCAAATGGGTGTTTTCCTTTCTCTAAAAAAGTAAATTAATATTTAGAAAATCAAAATATATAATACGATCTTATTTTACACAGTTTTTAGATGTCTGAAGTTGTAACTAAATATTAGCTACATTTAGACAAACACGAAAAACTTTTTTTTTTTTTTTTTTAAGTAATACCTGCATTTTATGTGCATTTTCATTTTTAAATGCAATTGGAAGCGTATTATAAAGTTTTATTTTGTTTAATAAGAAAAGGGATTTTTCTTCTTCTTTTGTTCATTCATTCTTTTTTTTTTTTTTTTTTTTCACTTAACACCATACACCATAGAAAAAAATATTAATAAAATATTATAAATTATACACATATATATCTGCACATTATTTGGAAGTCGTAAAAACAAACGAGTATATTCTTAACAACAACAACAAAAAAAAAATTATATGTAAATAAGTGAAAAGTTGTACATTTTGTTACATTGTACATATTGTATGTAAAACATATTTCTGAAATTTTATTCAAATGAATTTGCAGTATATATATAAATGAAAAAAATATTACATATTTGTAAAATGTAAGTTTAAAACTGAGTATTATGTTCAGATTATTCAAGTTACTGAAGTTTCTCGATAAAATTATTGGGTTGTTCGGAAAATAATTTCGTTTTTTCCTTTGAAAAGGAAAGACGATTTTCTTACATTCTATAAATATTTTATTGAATTATATATTCTCCACTTTCATCGGTTTCTTAGCGATCTCACAAGTTGTTATTTGGCAGTTTTCATAAATCAATACTTTATTTTGTCTTCATTAGCATAAACTGGTTTTCAAGAACGTAATGCATCTTCAACGTCAAAATTGCCGGAACAAAATTTGGTAAACAAGTTTTGACACTGCCGTTCTTTAAATAAATTTTCTGGGTACACATTGTACACTTTTTTCCTTGTTTGAACAGTATTTTCGCCTTTTTGATAGCAGAAACAAATTATGCCAAAAATGTCTCTTCCGATTTTCTTTATTTGAGAGAGCACGAATCAAAACCTATTGAGCAGAATAAAATGAACTTTTTCATAAGCAAGCCTTGCTATATCAGCTGTCACAATATATAATGGCAATGCAGCTTAATTGTGAAGATGGTGTGAAAAAAATACTATTAAGTCCTCTGCTGAGAAAAACGAAATTACTTTCTGAACAACCCAATAAAAGCAAATTACAATAACTACATGTTATATCGCGCATTAAAAAAAAAAAAGTGCGATAGGGATAGTAAAAATTTTATTAAACAAGTTAATGTTATAATGTTACATATAATAATGTAAATTTATCTCTACTATGCTAGTTTATTTGATTGTAATAGTTTATTAATTAGATTTTATTATTTTTTATTAAATTAATTATGTGTTTATTGGGAAACAGAAAAAAGTTTGTTTGATCTTCATGAATATTGAGATTTTTTTTTTTTTTTTTTTGCTTGTTTGGAAAACTGTTTATACTTTGAATAATCCAGACCATGAGGGTTTAATAAGTTTTTATTACAAGAACACATTTTCTGCAAATATAAGGACACAACAAACATCCATGCCCAATCAGGGACTCAAACCCAGGACCTGGTGTTCCTAAATGCCAACAAGGCCGAAAGAATTTTGTAAAGTAAAACAAATCAAAATTATAAAAATGCTTTTCTTTTTCTTTATCATGGTTATCAATAATATTTGTAAGGTATTTAGAAAAAGAAAAATAAATAAATAACAACTTTCTTTTATTTAGCCTATTTCCTATTCAACTTAAGACCTTTCGAATTAGAATTTACAAAAATTATAAATTAAGACTTGTGTTACATAATATTTAAATATGTGGAAATAAAAGATTAATATTATATTCAGCACACAAAAGTAAACTTTACAGGCAGTGTAGGTGGTGTTAAGGCGAATTGACTACACAATCCTAAATCTGGGTGGAGTGCCCTCCATAAGGGTATTTCCAAGGGACTGCGAGTACCCCTTATTCACTCGAGTTTTGAAGAAAACTTCTGAAAACTCTGAACAACTATGTCGATGAGAGTGACTTGGGTTTAGACCTGGCACCAGCTTTGAAAGTAGAACACCCTCTGGTGGGATTTTTTTTTTACAGGAAATGTGAATTTGAGCTAATGCATATTAAGAAAACACACAATTTTCACTTGAAAAGTTCAGAATTACCATGTACTTGAATGTGATAAAGACTGCAGTAAGATCTGCAAGTCATCACAGTATCTACAGAAGTGACATAATGCAAATTATTGAGTTATTCTCTATCTTAACCCGTTAGTAGTCGCTAGTTGGTCGATTTGCCGCCCCTCCTTCAGCTTTTCCAGATTTTTTTATTCAATAGCCACCAAAAATTTTTAGAAGTGGCATCTGATATACATTAAACGCGAATAAAATCGATTGAACGTCGATCACATCACTTCTTAAAATTATTGGTGACAGTTAAATAAAAAGTTCGCAATCTGTAATAGGTGGCGCTGTTGATAGCGACTACTAACGGGTTAAATATGAACCTCTTAAAAAGGCTATCAGTCATTTATAAAAACTCAAATGGTTTCTCATGTGAACATTATTCATATCTGATATGTATTAACTCATATTTATGTCTTTCTGAATAATTAAACACTGAGTGATTTTGCCATTTTAAATGCATTGACAGCACAGATTCGCTGTCAAAAGAAATTATATGGTTTCGCTGAAGTACTCTGCATACAGTTTTGTTGTACACTGTTAAAAATTTCTGTAAATTTAATGTAAATATTTATCCAGAGTCTCTGAAAATTTACAGTAATTCTTAGCTAAAAAGGAATAATCGAGATCTTCAATCTTTATTCTGTATTTTTACCTAATTTTATTAGTTAATATTTTAATTAAAATTAAAAATGACTGTTTCTACTTTAGAAAAAGCATTCTAAGTCCAAAATATATTCTCACCAATAATTAATTAAATTAATATTAGTTATTAAAATGACTGTATGAAATAAGTTTTTTAACATCTCCGCTTATTTTTCTCTGTAACTTTACGTAAGACTTAAGATAATAGATTACACAGAGTTTTCTGTTGAAATTTTTAACAGTGTATAATTTAACAGAATTTAAAAATACAACATTGATTTTTTTTTTTTTTTTTAATACAAAGTTTGTTTGAAAAAATGTATTTCCATTTGTGTTTTTTCTTCACCTTAAAAATATTTTTATCAGTTGAATTCCTTATAGTTTAAGATCAACTAAACAACAAATCAAACTATTGAGATATTCTATAAGAAGCTGAAAGGTAATATTTGGTAACGATACTTTCACAAAAATATTAGATTATATAAATTATTGACAGAAAGCATTAAATTTTTAAAAAAGTTTATTGGAAACATATATTTTTAATTAAAATCATGATATAATCTATTGTTGTAGTTATATTTTTTTCAAGAAATGTTATTATCATTATTTAATTTAATAAGGTGCTATTATTATTAATTTTCCTAATTGAATAAAATAAACATTATTTTCATTCTGGTATGTTCTGTATCTATTACATTGAATAATTTAAAACATTACAGCATTGCTTTGAGTTTCTCTTTTTCAAAAAACTTATCATAATCACTGATGGATTTCCCCTAATGAGAAATTAAAAACTAGTATGTTGTAACTACCAAAAGACTTTCTTTTATATTGTCTAATACAAATTCCTGCAATGCAAATTATATTAAATTATTATTCATTAAAATTATTTTCCATGAAGAATGCAGACGATTTTTATCTCAGAAAAGTATAACACTAAATACCAAAATAAAGTCAATTTTGTGCCAACGTCAGAAGAAATGGGATTATTTTATTTTTCTTTTCTATTAAAAATGAAAAGAAAAAAAATATATATATTAAAATACCTTTGTTTTAAATTGTCACAGGTCATATAATAAGCGAGAAGTATTAAACCCTCGACGATTGCCTTAGGGCCCCAATCCGAGTCCCTTCACGCTCTTCGATGACTTTTTCTAGTCAATTTTGTCCTTTTGTTTTTTCCGGTGTTAGCCCCCCCCCCTTTTTTTTTTCTACACACTTAACATTGTGAGTTTTTTTCGTTTTCACCTCATGCTTTTTCTATGGATTTTTAGCTTTATTTCCCTCGTTTTTTATATTCTAAAATGCGGAACTCCCAGCCGTTTCGGAGTTACATAATAAGCAAGACATATTAAAAACCCTCGACGATAGCTTTAGGGCCCCAACCTGAGTACCTTCCCGCTCCTCAATGACTTTTTCTATTCAATTCTGTCCTTTTGTTTCTTCTGGCATTAGCCATTTTTTCTTTTTTTTTCCACTTGTGTCAAAGGTACTGATGAGTTCTTTTTAAAGATACCCATATTGAAAATTTACATCCCTTGAGGAAGAAGTACATCATCTCGTGGGGGTAGGGACCAATGCTCCTACTCGCACACAATTGTTTTTCCTAGTTTACTACTACTACTATCAATAATTCATATTAATTTTACAATCAAGAATTAAACATAACTCTCATTATGTACGTTTATACGAAATTTTGTCCTATACTGCTATATTAAAAATCATTAAAAAAATTAGATAACAGCGTCATCTGTTGAGCCATTGATTCTAGAATCTAATCAGCTCCAGTTAAAATCAAAGTCCAACTAAATACAAAGTTTGGTTAAATTTCATTCATTGGTTCGTGAGATACAGCATCCACAATATTTGAGATACACGCACACTTATTACACACAGACAGAGAGAGACAGACAGACATTTTCTAAAAATAGTCAAATCATGTTCAAGACATATCAAAATGTGTAAATTCTTCGAAAATTCGGAGGTCGAAAAATCTTACAAATCCAATACTTTCTTTATATATATATATATATATATATATATAAGAAAGTAATAATTGTCGGAAAGCTGAACTTTAGAAAATTTATCAAACAAAATAAATACTTCATTCACTAAAACAACAAAAAGTTTATACTATCAAAATCCTGGTGTATTAGATTATTTTAGATTTTATAAAATAATCTTATTTTTACCAGGATAAATAGTTGATATCTAAATTTTTTTTCTGTAAAATTCTAACTATATATAAATCGTATATTTTTAAACATTAAAAGACAATACGTATCTTTAAATAATAAGAAGAGAATGTTCAAGTAGAAACATTTCTTAATACTATATTAATCAAAAATGCAGTGCTAGAGAATTGTGAAATAAATTTAAAAGATAAGGCTATATTTTGAATACTAAAAATGAGACAACGCAATTAAATGTTGCAAAATCACTATCCTCTATTGAATTTATACAATTTTTTTTTTTTTTAAATTTTAATTCTTGAAAATTATTTTCAGAAATCTTGATATACTACTTTTGATTTTTTTATTTTAAGAATAAAATTGTTTTAAAAACTTTAATATATTTTTAAAAAAATTGAAGCATAACATTGTTCAGAATAAATTCCTTACACAACAACAACAACAAAAAAAAAAAAAAAAAAAAGAATTTTGCAAAAAAAAAAATGTAAAAAAAAAAAAAACCCTAAAAACTATAAAAAATGAAATTCCCTTCAACCAATGCTACTACTTACTATTGTATTTAAATTGTTTTCTCTTTTGAAATAAACCATGTAACACATAACATATACCGAAATTTCTATCTTTTATAATATTGTAAAAGATTGATTTTTTTCATTTGTAAACTATTATATAATCATTACCCCCACCTATATAATATGGCACCATGATATCACACTGATGACATCATATTAAAATAATAATAATAATTAGTAATATTCAAGGCTGTAGCAAGAAACATTTTTAAGAGTGGTAAAGTGTCAAGCTTTAACACACGATATTGAATATTAAATAGAATATATAGCTGAAATTTCAACACAAGACCATATAATAATATTGTAACATTGACAATATTGTAATAAAAGAAAAGGCGTATTATGTAAGACTATTAAAAAAAAAAAAAAAAAAAAAAAAAAAAAAAAACAGAATATTTTTTTTAATGTAGAATTGGTATTGTTTCATAAACATTTTGAATGTTAACTGAAAAAATTATAAGTAAATATTGAATTACTTCATATAACTTAAATTTCAGAGGATTTCATTATTATGTTTTTTCAGACATTTTAGTTTTATTTTCAATAAAGTTCATTTCTCTTTTGAAGTTAAAAATAATGTTTTTTATATAATATTATATAATAAAGATCTAAAATATTTGTAAGAAAATCTGAAACAACCAAATGAAGAAAATTGTATTCTTTTAAAATCTGTATTATTCAACTAATATAGAATTGATGTTGTTTCACCAATATTTTTAATATTAACCGAAAAATTATACATAAATATAAATGTTGAATTACTTCACAGATTCATTTGTCATAAATTTTAATGCTTTTTATGCACACATTTCAATTTCACTTTTTATGTGAAGCTCATCTCTCTTTTAAAGTTAATAACAATCATCATATAACATTATGAAATCATGTAATTGAATATTTATCACCAAATTTTAAAATCAATCCAAAAATATGCATATTAACCATAAACATTCTATTCAGAAAGATCATATTTCTTAAGTTACTAGTCCCAATGGCCATGGAATTTAACATTTGTATAAAACGGCACAATAAGTAAACTTTAAAATAGTTAAAATTTTGAGCAGTACAGGGTGCTTGCAAATGCTTCTTGAGTTTGAACTGCTTGTTATACACACAGAATGAACTGGTTCCTCTTTACAGTCAGCAGCAAAATTATCCGAGCACTAAGAAAAATTCCTATATAAAAAAAGAACACTTAATACTGTTTTGTTAAATAAATCCTTGTAAAATCATGTTTTTAGACTGACTAAGAACAGGATTTGACAAGGATTTATTTAACAAAACTGTATTAAATGTACTTTTTTTATATAGGAATTCTTGTTAGTGCTCGGATAATTTTGCTGCCGACTGTATCTTTAAACATTTTCCCAACTCTAGTCACCAAATCTTACATAGTTCTTTGGGTAAAATTGTTACTAAAATTATTCCTTATCTTTTTTTTTTTTTTTTTTAAATCTGTTTTCATACTCAGAAAATTTCCAACTGTTAAATTTGTTCTTGTTTTCTAAATATTCAATTTTTAATTTTCAATATTTCATTTTGAATCTATAAAGTGTAAAGAATGCATTTAGTTCATTTTTTTTAGCTTCAAAATGAAATATTAAAAAATTAAAGTTTTGGAAAACAAATTTACTGTTAGTAATTATCTGAATATGAAAATGAAATAAAAATAAATAATGAGCAATTTAAGTAACAAATTTCTTCACAGAAAAACAGGCTTTGGCCTCTGTTAATGATAGGTAATAACAATACAAGTAATATTTACACGGTAAGTAAATTTGCAATTGTGTTATATTTTACACTAGCAGGCTATGCCCGCTTTGCTGGTCACTAAATTTAAATGAATTTTCAAAAGAATTGAATCACTATTTAATTTTTGTATCACATTCTGGGCTTTGTAACAATAATTAAAAATTCCTTTTAAGGTCAAAAAGTCAAACTAATATATTACAAATAAAATAAAATATTTCTTCCGTTTTGCACTCTTTTTGCAACAATGCTTTATGGTCTTATATGTGAATGATTCTCAAGAATGAATCAACAATAATTGTTTACAAATTTAATGGATTATGTATGGGAAATAAGTGCAGTGTAATTTAAAAATTGCAGCTCTTAGAACTTCAAAACTGATCGTTTTTTAAAAAGTTATTCATTATTCTTTAATATTAGATTGTTTTTTGTTTAACATTAGACTCTTATTTTAAGATAAAAGCAATCGAATGATTTTGCATTATGAAACTTAGCAACATAATATCTTTAAATCTAATAACTTGATGTATATAGTGTCCTCACAAAAAATGAACAGTTTTTAAAGCTCTTTTAAAAAAGTATAACATGTAAGCAGTATCTTTTTAAAAAATTCATCAGTTTTCATTAAAAAAAAATGGCCGACTTTCATCATGAAAGTAGTTAAATCTAGACCAATCAAAAATAGGAGTAGTCCACCCGGATGTGTTCCACTGACAAACTATTTGCTTTATTTATATAAGATAAGAGTAACATGATATATCATTGTACTGGTTGGAATTTGTGCTAATTCACATTAAATAAAATTATCAGTTTCCATTTCTATACAAATATAACTTTTCATGGACATATCATGACTGGAACTTATCACAGATGGCACTGAATAGAATAGTTTATTTTGCGATCAATTTGTATTTATTAAAAAAAAAAAAAAAAAAAAAAATCCTAGAACTTTTTTTTTTAACAATTCTGTATTTGACTTAACATTTTAACGTGTAGCATTCTTACCAGAAGAATGCAATTACTAACTCGTAGACACAAAAAATCATCCAATAAAATTCTTTTATAACTTAATAATAATTTTTAAAAAAAATTCTGTTAACTTCGTTTGTAAATTCTGATGGCTTTATATTTTAAATTAGCAAAATTAGTTTGCCTCTGAAAGGGTTAAATCACAAAGTGTTATCTTTGTTTATGCATGTTATATTAATGATGTAAAATAATAAAATTAAAAATAATGTATGCTGTATAAGCTATTATTAAATTACTTAAAACCATCAATGTCTTTTTTTTCTTTCTCTCAGAAAATTGTGTATTTCTACCTATATTACTACATTAAAATATCAGAAATTGTTTTATAAATGTTGATCATTGTATTGCACTGCTAAAATACTATCTTTGTTGAATTGAAAATTATTATAATGTTGGCATGCACTTTTTGAAAAATAACTTTGTTTATAAGTATTTTTTATTGCTGTAATATCAGCAACAAAAATGTTATTTATTTGTATATACCAGAAAAATTGTATATTATGATAATGTATATATTGTATGTATAAAAAAAAGAGAAAATTGTAATAAATTTTACCCTACTAAATTAACTTTATGTGTTGTTAATTCAATATTTATTTTATATTAAAGTTTTTATTTCCCCCATCATACTATAGGTATGGGGAACTTAGATAATTTAAAAATTTTTCAACCTCAATTTTTGACTTTTTTACATATTTTCAGGTGAGAGGAATCCAAAAATAATTATAAGATAAAAAACTTTTTATAAACCATGTTTTTAAATTTTCTGTTGAATCATAGCTATATAACTAACTACATTAGCACTTTATCAATACATATTGTTACAAAATTGTATTTATTTTTGTATAAATTCTTTCAAAGAAGCTTATTAAAATGATAAAATGTCAATTTTCTGCATTTCCAGCTCTTTTTTGAGTTAACCCTTTCACAACCACTGGGACACATATGTCCCAAGCAGTGCTGCTAGATTGAGGGATTTTTTTATTAAACGTCCACCACTAAATTTTAATTGTAACTGTTGTGTAATAACTTCGAAGATTTCTTTGTAAGATGTCTTCGAAATGCCAATAACAGAACTGCTGCAATTAAAATTTATTGGTGAATATTGAATAAAAAAATTCTTTCAATCTGGCAGTACTGATCTCAAGGTCAGTTTATATTGGAAGTGAAAGGGTTAAAATAGCTTAATTTTCCCTTTAAAACACATTAAAAAGCTCCAATAGGCAGGTAATGGATTTGGCGACTTTTGGCGAGAAAATCCTTATTATCGATATTCCAAAGATGGACGTTCTAATGGGATTGGAGAGTTACGGAAAATTTGAATTTAAAAAAAAAATTTGTTTTTAAAAATAAAATATTAATCCTTTCAAAACAACATATATTTGCATCATGAACTAACTACATTAGCACTTTATCAATGTGTAGAAAAATCTTTAAAGTGATAATGACATCAATTTTTGTCAGATGCATAATTTAACTTTTTACAATTTTTTAATGCTCACGTTTAATTAAATGTATTTTTATGTAAAAAAAAAAAAAAATTAACTCGTAATTTTTTTTTGGCAACAATTAAATTATAGCTAATATTTTAACGACTATTTTTATTGCTATTAGGAGCTTATTATTTTCATATTTTAATTAATTAAAAGAAAACTATTCAAAAATTCAAAAATTTGACTTCGAAGTATTGTGTTGTCACTGGGTTCTGAGCTACTGTGAAAATTTCAAATGTCTAGCTAGCAGGGAAATTAGTTAAAAATAGATTGCAAGATTTGTACCGGACAAACAAACAAGAATAGAAGTTAATAAAAACATGGTAATAATAAAATCGATATGGATTCCATCTGTAGGGTGTTTTTTTTTTTTGTTAATTTGTGTACATGATACCTCAAGAACAAGTGGTCGTAGAGAAATTGGGTCAGTTTTAAAATATTACTCATGGATACTGGCAAGAACTCTATTGATTTTCAACATTCTAATTTAAAAGCTTCGTAAATTATTCAAAATTTACAATTTTCTTAATATGGGAGAATAGGGCAAATTTTCAATTAAATGTACATTAAAAGTAATATTTTTACTATAAAGATGTCAGACTAGCTTAAAAATATCAGTTATGATGCTGGGCCAAAACATAACTATGGAAATTCAACTTCGAAAACTTTGTAAAGTATTTGAAATTTACGAATTTCCTAACATGGCAAAATTTCACATAAATGTCCATTTTAAGGGATATTTTCATCGTAACGATGTCAGACCACTTTCAAAATATCATATAAGCCAGTATCATAAATATCATATTATATATTTATGATACTGGCTTAAATATCATTGGCTATAAATATTCTCATTGGAAAATTTTGTAAATTAGTCAAAATTTAAGATTTTATCAACACAGCAGAATAGAGCAGTATTTTATATAAATTTGTATTCTGGGGATTGATGCATTGGAAATTCATTTCTCTTAATAAACATGAATATATATAGTACAGTCGGTAACAAAAGTGTCCGAACACTAGCAAAAATTCTTATGAAAAAAAAGTACACTTCATACGGTTTGGTTAAATAAATCCTTATCGAATCCTGTTCTTACATTGACTAAGAACAGGATTCGACAAGGATTTATTTAGCAAAAGCGTATGAAGTGTACTTTTTTTACATATTTTTGCTAGTGTTCAGACACTTTTGTTACCGACTGTATGTGCTATACTAGAAATTTATGAGAATATACATATGATGGGGGAATTGAGCAGAGTCCACCTATGCTAACTAGTTAAACTGAAGTAAAAGAATGATTTGCTAATGCTTATTAGAAAATATTTTTAATTTGGACAATAACATGTTAAGTTCCATATAAATTTGTAAGAAAATCCCCCTCAGGCTATGTGCCTTGCTTAGAAATAAATTTTAAATAAGTACCTAAAACAATGTAATTTTTTTAGTCTTATTTCGTATTTTACACATCTAATTACTCGAAAGTAAGTTACCATGTCAAGCTTAAACCATTTAAAAAAAAATTCAAAACATATAAAAGAAATCATTAGAGATGGATGTTATTTGCAAGAAAGTTATTTAGACAGAAAGAACTATTTTAATTCAATTAGGGTTTTTTTTGTTAAGGGAAAGAATGTAATATTTATCAATGAATTGCCATTTCTGATTAAAGAAAAAAAAAGTTTTATTAATTGAACATTAAAATAAGAAATAAAAATAATATATAAATTTATATACTTTTAAATGTTATTTACAAAATAACAGTTTTATTTATTATTTTTAAATTTATTGGGATATGTTAATTTTGTTTAAAAGCACTAGGACAATTACTAGCACTTTTTCTTTTGTGAAAAATAGTGATTAATATTTTCAACAAATTTCTGTTAGTTTTGTTAATCTTTTTTTTAAATATCTTTTTTTCTTTTGTGAAAAATAATGAATATTTGTAACCTGTTTTCTTATAGTTTTTTTTTTTTTTTTTTTTTTTTTTTTTCAAATTATGCTTAAAAGACTTTAAGCTTTTTTTTTAATCATTTAATTTTATAATTTATTTTTTTAATGTACTTTTAAAAATTGAAGAACCCTATAGTTATATTAAATGAAATGTCAATAGTTTTTATACAGTAGACTCCAAAAATTCCATAATAGTAATAATAATAAAATATATATTAAAAGTTTTATGTCAATTTTTCTTGATTTAAAACAAATAAAAATTTACTTCTTAAAACTAAATACAAAATTTTTATTATAAGAACAACTGATGCAACAAAAACTTGTATTACAGGTTTTTTATTTACATCTGAAAACTAAATAAAATTGCTGTTTAAGTGATTTATATATATATATATATATAATAAAGATGATCTATTAAGCATAGTAGAAGCCAAGCAACAGATACAAGATCACTGAAACACCAATGGCCAATAATACAAAAAAAAAATCACCAGTGGACGAAATATACCAATGCAAAGAAACCAGATTCACCAATTAACAGCCTGCAAAACAAACGAATCAATAAAGTAAAACAACAAATCTTAATTTAAAACCATAAACTTATCAAAATTAATGAAAAAACAACTCAAGAAACACAAGATAGGAAGAAGGAGGCAGGCGGCAAGACTTGTGACCTGCCTGTGGGGTTACACTAGTTTTATGCCGGCAACACTCCCCCAGCCTGCCACAACCAGAACAGGAACCATATGGATTTAAAAATGCAAATTTCAAAGCAGATGAACAACAATGAAACCACGAAGCCACAATGAAATTCACCGATTTATCACATTGTGTTTAACAGTATAATTATATATAATAAAGATGATCTATTAAGCATAGTAGAAGCCAAGCAACAGATACAAGATCACTGAAACACCAATGGCCAATAATACAAAAAAAAAAAATCACCAGTGGACGAAATATACCAATGCAAAGAAACCAGATTCACCAATTAACAGCCTGCAAAACAAACGAATCAATAAAGTAAAACAACAAATCTTAATTTAAAACCATAAACTTATCAAAATTAATGAAAAAACAACTCAAGAAACACAAGATAGGAAGAAGGAGGCAGGCGGCAAGACTTGTGACTTGCCTGTGGGGTTACACTAGTTTTATGCCGGCAACACTCCCCCAGCCTGCCACAACCAGAACAGGAACCATATGGATTTAAAAATGCAAATTTCAAAGCAGATGAACAACAATGAAACCACGAAGCCACAATGAAATTCACCGATTTATCACATTGTGTTTAACAGTATAATTAGAACATTAAATATAGTTGACAACTCAAAAAGGAAAAAACTGAAATTTTAATGGAAAATGAAAGTATGCATAGTAATACAAAGCAAATGCAACAAACCTTCTACCTTTTTTTTTTTTTTTTAATTTAATTTCACAAACCCACCCAACCATCCAGCCTTACAACACCACCCCACCTCCATAATCAAACATCTGCCCACCCAACCGCCACCTTTTTTATTGTCTTTTATTATTTTATAATTTTTTTTTGTTGATATACACAAGAGTGTACACAGCTTTTTTTTTTTTTTTTTTTTTTTTGTACTAACAGAGACATGGTTAAGGATATAAAATAGAAAATACAAAGTTTTTAGGAAAACCCATTTTAGCAGTGGCTGTGATCAGTTTATTAATATTCTTGTTTTTAAACTTTGCAGAGCATAAATTATTAATTCGAAATAAATGGTTAATGATGATGTTTCTAAATACCGAAAGATGCAGACATGAATTAAAATGTGTAAATAAGTTTACATTAAAACAAAAATCTTGCCGTTTGTCATAGATATCTGTGTAAAGTTTATTACCATCGATGATTATTTTGAGATCTAAAAAGTTAATAGATTGATTAGTCAGAGTATTTTGAGTTAGCTTTAAATTAGGTGGATAATTGAAGGAAAAACCATTTTGTGAGTTCTTGTTGAGATAAAATACAATAATATCATCGATGTAACGATAAAATCGAACATCATCATTGCAAATTTGCTTTTCATAATAATAAAGATAGAGATCTGCCAAAATACTGGAGCTACAACCTCCTTGTGGAATGCCTAATTGTTGCAAATAGATATCGTTGTTGTGCAAGATATAATTATTATGGATAACAAAGTTAAGAAGTGTTTTAAATTTTTCTTCTTTAAAATTGTAAGGAAGATTAATTTGAGCTTTATATTCTTGAAAAAGACTGTAAATGATATTACTAAGATCGGATAACTCAATATTATTGAAAAGATCTTGAAAGTCAAAAGTCATAATATTGTCTATTGAATCGAGCGATTTGATGTATTGAATTAATTGAAAGCTATTTTTAAGACAGTGTAAATTATCAACTTTGCAAGTACATTTGTAAATTTGCTTTAGAATATCCAGTAGAGCTTTATTAGCATTGTTGTTATAAGTGTTACACCCAACAGTGACAGTGCGAAATTTAATTGGAGATTTGTGAAACTTAGGGATGAGAACTATATAAGGATAATTAAAGTTATTGAAGGGAAGTTGAAGTAGTTTATAGTAATTATGTATTTTTCGGTTATTAATAATAAGGTTATTATTAGTTAAACTGAAGATGTTACTATTATTGATTGAAGAGTTTAAAATAGAGAGATAGTAGGATTTACAAATAATGGCATAATTATTAGGTGATTTGTCAACATAAGTGATCACAAAGTCATCCTGTAGTGATTTGATTGAGTTAAGAAGTACAGATTTTTTAAATAACACCAGATTTGAAGAATTGATAAATAATGCATTTTTGATTTTTTGTAACACTAAAACTTTCCATTGAGTGAAGTAGGCAATAGGTTTATTATGAGTAATAGATATTTTATAAATAAATAAATCTAGGTCATAAGAAAACTGTTGTAAGATTTGTGGAATGCTAGTTTTAACTGGAAGTCTAAATTTGGTGCCAAATTTCATGAATTTTTTTAATTGATAATTGTCAATAATATTGAGATTACCTGTGATAATGTGTCCATGGTCTCTGTCAATAAATTTTGAGAAAGAAGGATCATTGCATTTACAGGTTACAGTGTTAGTAAAAGAGGTAGACTTAGATACAGAATTATAATTGAATATCTTTCTTCCAAGAGGAAGAGGATATTTGAAGGTACGAGATAGATTTAAATCTTTAATCGGAAACATACATTCTTTGTCATTAATGATAGACGTAATGTTAATACTGTTCAATATTTGATTTGTAAAATTCACAATTAATTGAGTATTTGTTTTAAATTTGTTGGGCTTTTTATTAATTTTTAAATTAAATTGTTTGATTTTGTACATTATAATATCATAAAAAATGTCTGAAAAATGTTTATTATAGGATTGGCTTTGAAAGACATTTAGAAAGTTTACTAAGTATTTCTTTTTAATTGCAAAAATAAATTTTCGAATAATGAACCAGTTATAGTTAGATAAGTAATTAGTCTGTAGATCTGAAATGAGTTTAATAATGGCACTTTTAGAAAAGATTAAATCTGTTTTTTTACTACCTCGTTTAGTTCTAGAAGTTTTATTGTTAATTTTGTGATTGAGTTGTGCATAAATAGTCGAATAATCATGTAGAGGGTTGATGTTAGAATATGCTTTAATAGTTTTACTAAAGTATTCGGAATTTAGGCCATATGGATAAATTGTATTATAATATTGCATAAATTTTGATTCAAGAAATAGACGCTCACTTTTATTTTTCTGAATTTTTACAATCTCTATGGTACATGAATTAAAATTATGTGATTTAAAGTGTTGTAATTCTATAGTTGATTTAGAAGATGCAGCTGAAAGGTTTTTAGAATCTGATCGATGCTGATTAATGCGTAAATGTAGAGGAGTTGAAGTTTCACCAATATAACTAAGTTTACAATGACCACAATTGATTTTATAAATAACATTGTATGCCTGACAAAATGGAACCAAAGATTGATTATTATTCAATTGTGTGTGAGAGGCCATAGGGCAAGTTTTACATCTATTAGAACCGCATGTTCTAAATTGAAGTAAAGGAGGAGGAGATGATAGGTAACTGGATGTCGATCCAAGGATATCCCTATAAATATCCTTGTACCGGGCACAATACTGCTGTGAAGCAAAGTATTTCTTGCCAGGATCTAAAAATTTACTAAACCGAGTCATAGAGAAAAAATGTTTTTGTATATTAAAAATCACAAGGCAAGTAAGTATTTACATTAGTTTTATCGAAAGTGGGCTATACCAAATTCAATTACTTAATTAAATTGATTCTTGATTAATAAGTATCTGGATTAATGAAAAGTGAAGAGAGAACTAAAAAATAATAATAATAATAATAATAATTAAATAATATGTACATATTTACACTAAACCTCCTTTGACCTAATCTATTGATTTGGTTCCAATTACAAATTAAATTCCGCCCATTTTTGATTTGGTTCAAATTACAAATTAAATTCCGCCCATTTTTTGAAAGTAAAGTAAGAAACTAACCATCACAATTCACAAAATGTCAGGCACAAAATGCTAAATAATAATTAGAATTAAATATTCGACTAGACATACACAACATATATATATATATATATATTTTTTTTTTTTTTTTTTTTTTTTTTAAGATATTTATCTAATTAAAGAATAAATTATTAAAGTAAGTTGCCAACTATACAGTTAGTTATAAAGGATCCAGGGCCAGTGACATAATACTGTCGCAAAACTTCACACCACTACAAGAATCATAATATAATATAAATTTTAACTCAATAAATAACATATTGAAAAAATTAGAGAAATTACAGAAATAATACAAATTGTAAGAGCGCAAATGCAGCTTTATACAAAGTGTATAATACAAAAAATAGAGTTAATGCCAATTTAATACAAATCTAAATATATGAAATTCATATATTAGATAATTTAAATGACATAAAGCAATAAGTTTTATTAAACACAAAATACATTCAAAATTTATGCGCAATTGCAGCAGGTTTAATTTTAAATGTAAATATAATAAAGATGATCTATTAAGCATAGTAGAAGCCAAGCAACAGATACAAGATCACTGAAACACCAATGGCCAATAATACAAAAAAAAAAATCACCAGTGGACGAAATATACCAATGCAAAGAAACCAGATTCACCAATTAACAGCCTGCAAAACAAACGAATCAATAAAGTAAAACAACAAATCTTAATTTAAAACCATAAACTTATCAAAATTAATGAAAAAACAACTCAAGAAACACAAGATAGGAAGAAGGAGGCAGGCGGCAAGACTTGTGACTTGCCTGTGGGGTTACACTAGTTTTATGCCGGCAACACTCCCCCAGCCTGCCACAACCAGAACAGGAACCATATGGATTTAAAAATGCAAATTTCAAAGCAGATGAACAACAATGAAACCACGAAGCCACAATGAAATTCACCGATTTATCACATTGTGTTTAACAGTATAATTAGAACATTAAATATAGTTGACAACTCAAAAAGGAAAAAACTGAAATTTTAATGGAAAATGAAAGTATGCATAGTAATACAAAGCAAATGCAACAAACCTTCTACCTTTTTTTTTTTTTTTTTTTTTTTAATTTAATTTCACAAACCCACCCAACCATCCAGCCTTACAACACCACCCCACCTCCATAATCAAACATCTGCCCACCCAACCGCCACCTTTTTTATTGTCTTTTATTATTTTATAATTTTTTTTTTTTTGTTGATATACACAAGAGTGTACACAGCTTTTTTTTTTTTTTTTTGTACTAACAGAGACATGGTTAAGGATATAAAATAGAAAATACAAAGTTTTTAGGAAAACCCATTTTAGCAGTGGCTGTGATCAGTTTATTAATATTCTTGTTTTTAAACTTTGCAGAGCATAAATTATTAATTCGAAATAAATGGTTAATGATGATGTTTCTAAATACCGAAAGATGCAGACATGAATTAAAATGTGTAAATAAGTTTACATTAAAACAAAAATCTTAGGATCCTATTAAGCGAAAACATTGGACAACCGCCATGAAAAGAAAACAGTTGAAAATAATGATAATGGAAAATGGTGATAATGATATTAAATGATTATAAGATGGAAAAGAAATGCTCAGAAATCACATAAACGATCGATAATTATGAAAGTTGAAACGAACTGCTGCTTGCTAACTAGGCTAACGAAATGTAAACATTGAAGCATCGTAAAGTGTGATGTCAGGCAGCGTTTTGAAGTCACAAGATTTTTGGTTAATTTTAAAGTTATTTTTAAAATTAATGAGACTTTTTTTTTGCCTTCTTAATGAACTTTACGGGCCCAGAAAAATAGGATTCTGTTCAAATCCCCCATGTGTTAATGCAATCTATAACTAATCCCCTCTCCCTGAAAAATTTACCGTTTCATTGTTTACATATGTCTGTTTTGGAAGTTTACTATATGTGAGTGTGTGTGTGTTTATGCATATGCCTTTTTCATGACTCTCCTACCACTATATTAATGTTAAAAATTTTCCCTTACACCAGGGGTGTTTTCATTCCGAATTTTTTATTTTATTTCTCACCAGTAATTTTTTAATAGTGATATTATTAGTAGTTTTCTAGTAATGTTTAGCAATTAAATATAACCAAAAACACAATTGGTAATCACTGGTGAGGAATAAAATAAAAAATCTAGAACGCAAACTGTTACAAAATGAGGAATTTGCATGTTTTCTGATTTTATTCTTATATAATAGAAAATGAAAAGGCAAGAAAATAAATACATACATCTTCTTTATTTGAAATCTAATTACTGACTTATAACAATTTTTTAATCGCACTATTTACTCTATCGAGAAAATGCAATATAATATATAGTAATGCCACTCTTTATGACAACAAACAGGAGTAATTGTTGTTTACATTCGATTTTGTGCTTTGCTTTGCTTCTTGAATCGGTGAAATAGGTTTTGTATTTTATAATAATAACGGATATTAAAAAATCGTAGTGTAAATATATTATTGTACCACACTGCACTAATACAATGGCTAATGCTTCTCAAAAGTTATTCTTTAGCGTTCCACAGGATCCTATTAAGCGAAAACATTGGACAACCGCCATGAAAAGAAAACAGTTGAAAATAATGATAATGGAAAATGGTGATAATGATATTAAATGATTATAAGATGGAAAAGAAATGCTCAGAAATCACATAAACGATCGATAATTATGAAAGTTGAAACGAACTGCTGCTTGCTAACTAGGCTAACGAAATGTAAACATTGAAGCATCGTAAAGTGTGATGTCAGGCAGCGTTTTGAAGTCACAAGATTTTTGGTTAATTTTAAAGTTATTTTTAAAATTAATGAGACTTTTTTTTTGCCTTCTTAATGAACTTTACGGGCCCAGAAAAATAGGATTCTGTTCAAATCCCCCATGTGTGCAAATTTCTCATTGTAGAAACATACTATATAAATATATTGGTGAAAGTGTCACAGAAGAAATTGTGTCGGTAGACACTCTGTATATAATGTAAACCAATGCACATGTCAGAAATTTTTCAGTTATTCTTTATTTTTAACACTCAACATTATGTACTAAAGTTTGAACTCCCATATTTAAAATTAAAATTAAATACCTTTAACTGAACTTCGTGCTGGCAGAAAGCTTTTCCGGTAGGGGATCCCCTCCTTCTACAGTGCCGACTGCACTTTGTGGTTGGCGGTCATCCAAATGCTGATGATCAGCATTTGGATGACCGCCAACCACAAAGTGAAGTCGGCACTGTAGAAGGAGGGGATCCCCTACCGAAAAAGCTTTCTGCCAGCACGAAGTTCAGCTAAAGGTATTTAATTTTAAACATGAATTATAACTTCGTTAAAAGTAGTTTTTATAATGTTTGAACTCCCTTTGAAAAAAAATTCTGGATACGGCCTTGAGTGTAAAAATAAGGATAAAGATGAATAAGTACACAACAATTTAAGCAAACATTTTAATTATGTAAAAAGAACACAATATATAATTCTTTTTCAAAAAAGAGGTCAGTACATATTAATAACTGATGTATAATTACCTGAAATATTTCAATGGAGTATAATTTATATCAATATATTGAGCACACTTTACACATAGTGGCAAGTGCCATTATGTTAAAAATTTCTGGAATTCCAATTTAAAATATTTTCTTTCATTTTTTCCTATAATACATTCCATAAAATTTTTTACTTCTCAACATATATTTATTTCTTTTTTGATATCTACATTTTATTTTATTTTTACAGATGCACAACAAATTGAAAAAAATGTTACAACAAAAGAAAATAAGAAATATATTTTATGCAACAGTGATTCTCAACTTGTAAAGCACATATCACAAAGGCATGTGGAATACCTAAAATGGAAAAAGTGTTAAAAACAGGTATAAAGATAAAAATATACGAAAAAAACCTGCGATTACATTATTGTTATCAAATACATTAATTAAAGTACATAGACATTTATTACAGAAATACAATTTTATTGGTGTTGCATACTTAAGACTTTTCTAAATATTTTACAATTGGAAAAGTGGCACACAGACAAAAAAGGTTGAGAATCACTGCCTTACATTACATTTGGCATTAGCTCAAAAAGTATATTTTAAATAAAAAGGAACTATAAAATGTATGGGAAATAACAATTCAGCCTGCATATAATATTTTAAAATCTACTCTTTATTATTATTGAAGTGCAACATACTTATACCATCACCAAAAAGAACACATTTCTTTTTGTAAAAAGTTTAAAGAGGTTATTTGAAGTACAGCATAAAAGCAGCAACACATTGCTATTCCTTCATACCACTTTTATGCTTCTTTATTCATTATTATTGTTGGCCTTATAAGGTGTCCTTTTTAACTAATTCAATCCCCCTTCTCAATAATTGTACCGCAAAATACCACAGAAGTTCCTCCTTCTGCTTTTCATCTGAATTTCTTCATTAGATATATAGATTGTAGGCTATTTCATTATTCACTGAATGCAAGTAAGAGTTCAGTTAAAAGAAATCTATTTATATATATACAGTAGAGAACCAGAAATCCGCCGACCTAAAATCCACCGAAGTCTGAAATCCGCACAGCTTGTCAGATACAAACAATGAAATTCACTATTAATAAGTTACAAAACTGCAAACCAGAATTTTTGAAAAAGTTATTTAATACAGATTTTATGTTTGCATTTTATGATTACAAAAAAGAAAAACAAAATAATAATAATATAAAAGACTGGAAGAACCAGTTGCTGCTAATAAATTATTGACAGAAGTAAATTCATCAAAAGAAAATAATGATTACTGTGATATGATGACATCAATCAAGTAAATAATAACAAACTAATTTTTTTAAATGCTTTTTGATGAAGACATAATTGTACGGAAAAAATCAATAAAATTCTTAGAAAAATAAATGTGTGTTACTATTTACAATAAATAAATAAATCATGCAGGTTCAAGTGCATGTTAAAACTAACTACATGTGAATAGATTTATCTGAATTTGACACATATTTTTGTTAATGTTCATTATTATTCTTATGTACCTAGTAATTTAATATTTGGTGTTATTATTCACTAGTATGTATTTAGTTTGGATAATATTCTGTTTTTATTATTCAAAGTGAAAATCATTTTTTATGGGCCCCGAAATCCAAAAAATCCGCACAACCTCTGGTCCCGAACTTTGCGGATTTTTGACTCTCTACTGTATATTTAAATATCTTTAACCCTTTCCGACCAGAACATTTTTACCTTAAAACATAACATTCTTCTGTTTTTGCTGGCTGAAAGAAAAATATGGAGTACAACCACCCTTTGTAGATTGAAAATGGTACTTTACACTTTCTGGGAATTAGTACGATCGTTCATTTCCTGTTTTTATTACATACGACTGCTGTAGATGCAAAATGTATGTGGATATGTAGATGCCTAACCTACACAATTGTGTAGCTTAGGTTGGAAAGGGTTAAAATGGTATCACTTTCAAGCTAACAGGCGAAACTTATATATAATGTCAACAAATTTTCAATAATGGCAGATTTCCAGGTTTCAAGCAGAGTGGTACAAACTGGTATGGCGTTTGCCGCGAAATTAAGGTTCTTCATATTATGAAGATAAGTAACTAGATTTAATCAGGTTATATGCAGGCTGAAATAATAAAAACTAAAGTAAAATAATTAAAAAAAAAAAAAAAAATCACAAAAACAAAAACTATATGTTATAATGAATTAAATGAGCACTTTATAAAAAAATCACATTTTAGCTAATATTGTTTTAGAAAAAAAAAATAGAAACAGATTCAACATAAATACACAATTTTTAAGTTAATAAATAATTAGCTTTGGATTTTAACAATGAATGAATGTAAAGTTTAAACTATTACTCAGCAGGTTAATCAACTATCCAGAATTTCATAGGAGTTAACACAAAATAGAAGTTTCAGTAATTTAATAAAAACAAACATGAATAATAATAATAATAATAAATAAAATAAAAATGCACCAGCAGAGACTGACATTGAAAAGTTATAAGTAAAAAACTTTGAATAAAGAACATAAAATGCAAAAAACTCTCAAAAATTGTTTCAGGTCAAAATAAAACCTTTATCAGGTGAACAAGATGAAGGGTCATAGTAAAAAAGTAGACATAAGTGCTGAAAAAAAAAAAAAAAAGTTTTTTTATGATGTCTATTCAAACATTTTTACTTACAAAAACAAATATGGCTCTAGTTAATATTTCTTCAGATTTTAAAAATAAATTAGTTTCCAGTGTATTTGCAATTGTAATAACAAACATAAATGGTTTAATTTAGGAGTGTATAAATACCTAACTTAGCCATCAGCCAAAACCCATGTTATTCTATGTGGAAATTTGTTGCCACAATTACTTATTACCACCTGATGTGTTACTTTAAATTTTGTTTTTTCATTCAGAAAATTCACAAGCGTTAAATTTATACTTGTTTTCCAGAATCTGATTTTTCACATTTCCTTTTCCAGCTAAAAATTGCAAGAAATGCACTATTTCACCTTTTTAAACTCAAAAATAAAAAAAAAATAATAAAACTAAAAATAAGTATTAATTTAACACTTGTATATTTCCTGAATGTACAAAGAGAAATTTAAAAAAAATAATAATTAAACAATAATTAATAGTAAAAAATAAATTTCCCCGTAGAATAACATGAGCTTTGGCTATCAGTGGGTTAGATATTGTACGCTCTAAAAGATTAAGATTTCAAAACAACAGACAATGGAATGTTTAAAACAGCAATAATAATAATTTAAAAAAAAAGGGTTTTCTTAAAACGAGATTTTAAAATTCTTTAATTTTTTTCTTTAAATCTTATATTGAATAAACATTTTTTCTATGTATGCCTTAAAATGCCTTTTTATTTCCTAACAAATTTTGACTTAAACATTAAATTAATTTTCTCTAATTTTAAGAAACTTTTTAATATAAAATATTCATGCTTTTTTATTTAATAAATTTTCAGTAGCTGCATAATGTCAAAAGATTTAAAAAAAAAAAAAAAAAAATGGATAGTTCAATAATTATGATAACAGTTAATAACTTTACAATCACCCCAATATTAATAAATAAAAAGAAAATAGGAAATATTTTACAGATGGTACATAAATTATGGTTCTCAATTAAAAGACAACAAATATTTATAGCAATGTTAGCATTAAAACTACATATTTTGCATAAGTACAAAAAAAAAAAAAAAAAAAAAAAAAGTAACTGCGATTTTTTTTATAACTTAAGGAACTATGAAAAACACAAGCTAAATAATATTTTAATTGTGTTTTAAACTAGATTTTTGCCCCTGAGAAAATTTTATATCATATTATGAAAAGTCATGACTTATTTTAGTGAATAAAAAAACATAAAAAATAAACAAGGTTTTAAAAATCTAAGTTCTAAATCATTTAACACCTCATAAACAAATGCTATTCAAATGACATTAAAATATTTCCTTAAACTTAAAAAAAAAAATAAATAAATAAATAAATAAAACTAAAATAGCACAAAGAGAAAAGGGGGACAAAGTGAATTATTAGAAGAAATAAAAGAACATATTACTTGTTTATTGCTTAATGGTGCTCTCATATATATTTGTTCTTAATATACTTATGCTATACTCATGCACTTGGTTCCGAGTACATCACACTGTCCTATTCATACACCATCGCTCTGCACAGTAAAAAGTATGTCACTGTGTTTTGTGATATCTTTACAACTCCAATTATACAGTTTAATTAGGTAGGGAAAAATATGTCCCGTAGACAGTGATACAACTGTGACATCCCATGCATACAACAGTGCAATATCTATGTGATGTCACATTTCACATTCAAAAGTAAATTCCACATATGTACAACCCATAAGACATTATATGGAGCAGTTGGATGTGCTGATGATGCCATCAATGTCACATCCCAAACAGCACATCTTCTCCAAATGACATCCTCAGGATGACCTCCGATACAGCACAGAATGTTTCAGTTATGTTGCAAAATGCTTACAAACTTTCAAAAACTTAACACATTTTAATATGCTCTCTGATACCTTTCTGAAACATTCACCTTTTTCTATGTTCTATCTGTTATGTGATTGAAACGTTTCTGTTACGTATCTGATTTTTTTGTTAGGATCGCGGACATTTCTACATTTATGAAAGTAATCGGAAAGCTAACTGAATGTTTCTGTAATATTTATAGTGTTTCCATGTTATATGACTGTTACGTTTCTGAAACATTTTGTGCTGTTAGGGATATGGATGAAAAGACATCATATGGCTATCTTTAGGATGTATTATGGACAAATGTGTTGTTAGGGATTGTGATGTGTTTTTGATGTTCTAAGGACACAACTGTGCTGTAAATGTACATTTAGTTTTAATCCAGTTTAAATTTTTTAAAACTTCATTTAGAAATGAAAACAGACTCAAAGTTTCAATTTAAAATCCGTACAAAAACTTTTTTACTAAAAATGCAGATTCAAAATTCAAATTTTAGTCTGAAACAAGTTTAAATAAATAAATAAACCTAATTATTATTAATATTTAAGAGAGATTCAAAAAATGTTTGCCCAGTTTCTGAACTACAGGATCTGTGCAAAATTTAATTTTTAATGAATAAACATTATACAATTGTACAATCGGGGTTTTAAAAAAAAAAAAAAAAAAAAACTTATAAGTATTTTAATGTAATTTATGCATTTAATGTTTTTATTTAAAAATTTATTTGTAACCTTTCATAGCATTTAAATATTGTTTTAAGAGTTCTACGAACAGTGTTGCCAATACACAATTTTTTTTCCCCGCTAAAAGAACACATGAAAATCTGCTAAAAATTCAATTGCCCATAGTGTAGCAACAGTGCAGTGTAATATCAAATCTGCTAAACCTTTATTTTTTTCCGTAAATCGTGTCAAAAATCCTTTTAATTTAGCAGAAATTCTGCGAAATTGGCAACACTATCTACGAAGGACATTAAAGTTATACAATGCCGCTCAATACTAAGAAGAAACAAAAAATTTCCAATAAATTTTTTTCTTAGAATTAGAGGATTTAAAACTATTTTTGTGTCATTAGTTAATGAATGGGATGTGAAGGCATTTAGAAGAGAGAAATCAGTTTGTTAAAAACTTAACAATTCTGCTTCCTTTAAAATAAATATTTTTAACGAAATATATTTAACACTTGTGCACTGAAAACATTTCTAATAATATGTTATCCGAATTCCATAAATTATTATTAAAATTGTTTGGATGAAATTAATTCTATTAATTGTATTCAAATTTATGAATAATTATAAATCTTATTTTAAATTTAAATTTTTTGCATTCAATTGCCTATTTTTTAATTTGCCCAATGTAGAGGCTAATTACTGGAATTTTATAGCACTACAGACCCAAAACTTCTTTCTTTCTAACTATTAAGTAATTAAAAAATAGTAATAATAAATTGATTATGTATATGATTAATCTAAATTAGGAAATTTTTCTTTAATTACAGCAAAGAACGATTATTTTTTTAAATTATTGATTCTTGTAGATGTTTAGAAGAAACAAAAATTTAGGTTTTTCTGAATAGGAAAAAGAAAAAATTATTAATTTAACCACAACATTTGCATATAGTAAAAAAAAAAAAAAAGTCAGAAAAAGCCCAAAATTAGTAGTGGGTTGGATGGGACACGAAAAACATTTGGCTGTTAAGTAAAATACGAACAGAAATATTAATATTTTGCATGAATACGATGAGCATCATGCATAAATAAAAGATTAACTGCAGTATTTCAGTTTTTCAGAGATCAACTATACTTATACATAAACATAACAAAACAAAAGTAAAGAATGTGGTTAAACAATAATAGTATCATAATTAGGAAAAATTTTCTTGAAATCCAATTACATGCAAAATGACAATAACTACAGTCACGTTACTAACTAGAATAATAAACTAGTAATTCTATTTATTCAAAAGAATAGATTATTATTTTTTTAACACAAATATTACCTACAGAAAATTGTGTTACAAGTTTATATAAATCAATATTTTTAAATAGGGAAAAAGTTTATTTGCAGTTACACTTCTTGGCTAAATAAAAAATAACTAAAAACTCAAATCTACCATAACTGACAAATATAAAGAATAACTAAACCAAAAGAACTAGTATGTATAATTAGGAGTACATGATTCTGAATATATAAACTAAGACACTGAACAAAATAGTAGGCCACCACAAAAGAAATTTATGAAAAACGTTCATGTATTCTTGGCATGCATGCAAAAAAGGAAAATCATCACAAAGTTTTTTCTTTTTTCTGTATGTGTAAGAGAAAATGATAAAAATGAATAATTATAAATCACAAAACAAATATAAAAAAAAAAAAACTTAATGCAAATATTTGAATTTACGAATTTGAATACTATACATAGTGTTTTATTTTAAATAAAAATTTCATAACTTAATAAATTTATCTAAATTAATTATTACTAGGAATTTTTGTTTGGTCTGTCATTTTTTTTTTTTTTTTACACATTGGGTCTAAATAGGTCAGGATCTATAGCGTAAGTGGATTCAGAATCACAACAAAGATCCATACCTGAACCAGGGGTGATTGGGACTACTTTACACATCATGAAATTATACAGACAAAAAAAAAGTGAGGACATGACTAAATCTTTATGTAATAGTAACCAATAAAATGCACGGGTTTTTGAAAAAAAAAAAAAAAAAAAAAAAAACAGTAAATTGCAAAATGCATTATTCCTAAATTTCCATTATACAACAATTTTCTCTTAGCAGTATTCAAAAATAATTGGGAAAATAAAAAAAGTTAATCTCAGTATTACTAATGTCGTAATTTTTTCTTATTATATCACTGAACTGAGTAAAAATGAGCTTAAATATTGTCCATTTATAAATCTTATTTTATTTTTTATTCACTTTGCACGCAAAAAAAAAAAAAAATAAAAAATAAAAAATAAATAAATAAATAAAACTTTTTCGATGCTGTCTGTTTCGAAACTGATTATTATTAATTTACTTTTCTTTATCTTAAAAAAAAAAAAAAAAAAAAAAAAAGATTTTGATGAAAGTCTGGCAAAAGCAGAATTTAGTGCAATATGGAGGACTGTTATTTTATTTTATTTTTTTTCTTTTTCGAATTATAACATTGCTGTCAAATTATTCAATTATATTTTCGATAAACTTTTAATTTCAATAAATGTCCAACTATGACAAAACTGGTATCGTAAAAATCTGTATATTGAGACTAATAGTCGTCAGTCCCAATAAAACATTTTAACAGAGTCTGTGACAACAGTTATCAAGGTTCTCTATAGAATTTTAAAACAGCTCCTTTGTAAGAATGGACCATATTCCCGCTTTGGGTTCGAGACTATAGAAAATCAGCTGTTTTCGGTAAACAATCCTCAACTCTACCATAGCAAAGCATTGTGGCTTGCAAAAATTTTTATCATGCAGTATTATTTATAAGAGTTACAGACTATATGAAATTGAAGTAAGAGTGATATAGTGATACCTTTGTTTTTAATCCAGTTTTAGTAATATACTTTAATATTAATGAACATATGTAATATTAAAAGTTGCCATGTGAACTGTGGCGATGTTAACAAATTTAAATGGATGTTCCATTTAATAAATTCCTTTATTAAAGTGAATGAAATTCTAATTATTTAAGCTTTGACGTCTATATATATATGTGTGTGTGTATAAAATGTTCTTATTAATCTTTTATTCATTATATATATGTGTGTGTGTGTACATAAAATGTTCTGCAATTTTACGATATGGAATAGTCTTAACTTTATCATTCGATTCAGTTGTTTGCATTTCTCTTTTGTTCTTGTTTGAACATTGTTATTAAGTTTCACTGGAGAAATATTTAGGAAAATGTTATGCGTAACAATAAAATGGCATTTTGAATCCAATTTGTTTACAAAATATCGGCCACGTGTTCGGCGATTTTACCCACGGTGACGTCACAGGAATATTGTCCATTAAGTGAAAATTCCTGAAATCAGCTAAAAGTCTTAAACACAATCACCCCTGCTGAAACTAGGATTCAAACCTGACACCTGTTAACTGTATAATCACGCTTATAGAAAATAGAAAATAAAACAAACTTTGAGTACAATTTTCTTTTCCTTTTTAAAACAAGTATGAGACACAGAAGTCTAGTTTAATTTGCGCAATCAGATAGAAATAGATGCGAATTTTACAAAGGAAAGGAACATTATGAGAAGAATTCAAATCTAGTTAAACATAACTATTTTTGGTAAGAAGGTGATAATAATACTATGATGTGTATATACATCAGATTTGTGAATTTACCACTTCCGAATCTATTAACAAATTTGTAATTTTTGACTTTTCCCCCCCTTTCCAAAAAAAAAAAAAAAAAAAAAATACCGTTGAACCTCATTAACATGAATTACTTTTAACATGAACTGTTTCGACAATCCCCGTCAAAATGAAGATTGATTAGTTTCTGAGACAGTGATAGCATGAACGAATTTTTTATTCCACTGGAGATTCACATTAAAGAACTTCAACTGTATTGCAAATAAAATTATAGTAAAAACTAGCATGATAATAAATTTCTCTAAATTATAGCCCATAACATTTTTGGTTTTAATGTTTACCATTACCTGTTTTGGTTAGGAAAAAAAACTAAATAAAAAAAATGAGAACTGAATTCTTTGATTTTGTACATACATAACCATCTAACAATTCAATTTGTATTGTAACAGAAAGTGCTGAAAGCTCTCTTCAAATTTATGCATCAGAAACCAAAACATTAATTTTCTTTTATTATGTGGATTGCACAAAATATCTTGCTTCTCAAAGTACTATTCTTTCAAGATATGCACTATTTCATTGTTCTGATCATTTAACATAATTTTTAACCTATAATACAATAACAGTATCAATAAAGGTACACTATAGATTTTTGAAAACCAAATTTTTTAAATTACAAAAGTAAATATTTATTTATGAGAAATACAATTTCTTATTATTATTTCTTATTTGAACTGGAATGTACAATATATCTATCCAAATGAGATGGGTCAAAAAGGCAAACTTTTCAAATTTAAAATCACTATAATGTAGAAAACTTGCTTTTTGAAATAAAAAGAAAAATGATTATTTTTTTTTTTTTTTTTTTTTTTTTAACTAGATTAATATCTTCTAAATGCATTTCATGCTTAAAAATAATAATAATAATAATATCAGAAATTAATAATTTTATCTATATACATATTTTAATAATTCTCAAAACTTTTCAATCAATCAATACACTATGAATTGCTATAATTATTTCATGAGAAAACAGTGTTGCCAAAAAAATTTTTACTCTCAGAAATTAATAATTTTATCATATGTATGTTTTAATAATTCTTAAAACTTTTCTATCAATTGAAATGCTATGAATTGTTATACTTATTTCATGAGAAAACAGTGTTGCCAAAAAAATTTTTACTCTCAGAAATTAATAATTTTATCATATGTATGTTTTAATCATTCTTAAAACTTTCCTATCAATTGAAATGCTATGAATTGTTCTACTTATTTCATAAGAAAACAGTGTTGCCAAAAAAAATTTTACTCTCAGAAATTAATGATTTTATCATATGTATGTTTCAATAATTCTTAAAACTTTTCTCTCAATTGAAATACTATGAATTGTTATACTTATTTCAGGAGAAAACAGTGTTGCCAGACTTGGACTTTTTTATTCAATAATCACCAATAATTTTGAGAAGTGATATTTGATATACATAATAGACGATTAATCTTCGAAGTGATTAGGCAACCATTACAATTAAAATTTAGTGGCAGATATTAAATAAAGAAGTCCCCAAATCTGGCAACACTGCGTGAAAATAATACAAGATAAATTAAGATATTATTTTGATATTTACTGGTCATGCAATTCGTTTAAAAATGGGCATTGAACAAAATTTTTACATTTCACTTTGCAGCTCTTCACTCCATATCTCACAACAGAAGGATGCCCATTTTACAAAATATATTGTATGATTGGTAAATATTGAAATAACAGTGATATTCTAATTTATATACCTTTATTATGTCATAAAAAAATCTATACTGCACCAATCTTAGAATTTTAAGTAATATTACAAAAATTAATTTCTGTGCTTTAAAAAAAGGTTAAGTGCAATGTATAATTGGAAAATATTAACTAATTAAAAAAAAAATGCATCATTTTTATTTTATTATAAAAAAGTAAGTTTTCTGCACTATAAGACTATTTAAAATTGAAATGTTATGCTTTTCGATCTATCCTACTGTCCAAATACATATCTATTTAAAATATTTTAATTAGAGTTAACAATCTTTATTATGTTAATTTGAAATAGAATCATAGAAAAGAAAAAAGTTACAGCCAAAATAGTTAAAAACTATGGCAAATTGTACTACTAAACAAATTACTAAAATATATAAAGCTATAGCTAAAAAAAAAAAAAAATTCAAATAGAATATACAGTGCATTGTTCAAAAATTCTATACATATATTTTGTTATGTAAAGATTGTCCATACTGAGTCAGCACAAAAATTACAATGAATACAGATGCGCCATAAGACATATTAAAAACCTAGTCTACATATATATTTCATAACATTATTTTTAGACAAAGCAGAAACAGTATCAATATTTATTAACATATTCATTCGACATATGATTAGAATTTAGATAAGTTACACACAAACTACAAAATTTTTAAATGAGCGAATAATAAAATATATATGTGAAAAAAAGGCAAGTCGTTATGGCACAATACAAAAGTACATATTAAAAAGTATGTTGTAAGTAATACATCGAAAAACATTTTGTATAAAAACAAAATGCACCACAGTTTAGTATGCACCAGTAAATTAAAATTATCACAAGGAAAACGTTGTAATTTTGGAGAAAAAAAAAAAACACTGACAGACTGAAAACAGATGATATAATAAATGCAGCATATAATAGAGATGGGAACTGTCCAATCTGTAATATGGATTGCATGTATTTTTAAATGTTTAACACTTTATATTTTTTAAGATATTATAACTATTAAGAAATTCTATTTTTATCTGTAAAAATTCAATTTTTCCAGAAGAAAAAAAAAAAAGGAAAAAAAAAAAAAAAAAAAACTGGGTTTTTTTTCCATTTCCTCAAAATTTCTGGAAATTTTATATCTCTAAGCATAATATATGTAAATACAGGAAACACTGCTGTCAAAAATTTAAATTTAAAAAAAGCAAGAATCAAAGTATTGCTATGGCATAGATATAATTTTTTATCTTGATAAAACACAAAACAGTTAAGTATTTAAGGTTTGGTGCTCAACTATCATTTTTACACAACCAGAATCAGACCAGGACCTACAATTTAAAAGTGGATTATGAACCACTAAGAGCGTCCATGCCTTAATAGGATCTAATCTTGACATCTGGTAAATTAAGGATAAATCCTTAACTGTTTGTTCACCAGATAGACCCTATACAATTAAAAACAAAATTTCTAAAAAAATGTTAATGTGCTTTTTTTTTTTTTTTTTTTAGAAAACTTATTTAATCTAAACAACAAAAAAGAAGACAACAAATAATGCTACTATAATTAAAAAGTATCTAGACTGGTTAAATTAAAAAACATTATTCTTATGTTCAGTGTTTTAGACTTTCAACTGAGATAGGGGCTGCAGTTTTTATACAATATGATTTTTTAATTATTATCTGTAAATAAATTTTCATTGGGTGAAGAATTTTTATTCGGAATAAAATAGAGAATTTAATCAAAGAATAAAAAAACATAAAATTTTGTTGTCAAAAACAGCGAGGTCAATATTTCATCAAAAATAAAATTTCTAAAATAGTTTAAATATAGAAAAAAAAAGAAACAAAGAAAAATCATGCGGTTCACATAGATGCACCTTCTAACTGCACTTTACTTAGGAAACACATGAAAAATATTGTAAAATGAAAACAAACAGTACTTAAAATACTCTGTGGCATTTGCATGAAATTGTTCATTAACCTCCCCTCTTATCTGCGGTTACGGTATAATAAAATATAGATTTTGCACACTGATAATGCCCTTTCGCAAATTCTCTTATTATTTGTCAATTTTTGGTCAAATACTCAGCAAATGCAGTACCACAGCTCTATATTTGATATGTCCATATGTGACCTTTTCTTCATTGCATAGATAAAATTATCGCATCGTAATCACCGTTTAGACCATTGATATCATAACAGAAGATTATCTGTAAGTTCTGCATCAGTGTTCCCAGCAAAACTTGTTGATAATTTCACTGACCAAATGACATATACAAAATCAGTTTCTATATAATTAAATTCAAAAATAGTATTAATCAGTGCCTGTGGATACTAGATGCACCAATATTTTTCTGAAAAAGTTCAGATGAACAAACATTTAAATTACTAGCATCAGGGAGAGAGAAAAAAAAAAATCAAAGTGTTTTAGAAAATTAGTGACAAATGTTTGCCTTCTATGTTTAGAATGACAGGACATCGACATGTTTTACTTCATGAAACTGATGTAGAAAAATGCAGTTTTTCGAAAAATATTGTATTTATTGGATAAACTGATAGTTTCATTTTTGATGCAGAATTTTATTTTTACAAGTCTTTGATTTGGTTCTACAGTCATTTTGTGCACACTAGGGAGTGAAATCGCAGTTTAAAAATTAATTTCAAACCACTACGATCATCTATGCTTGAACTGAGTTTGAATCCACTTAACTGAAAGTCACAGCACTATCCATTCAGCCACTAGATGATCTATTTTTACAAAGATTCAAACATAAATTAAACAGACAAGCATCTTGATAATTTTAAAGCATCAATAATAATGACATTGACTATAACAGTATGTTTTAAACAAGCAATAATTTTAGTGAGGGTGAAGAAGATTCTGCCAAAGGCAGTGGGGGACCCCAGCTCAGGTTTGTGTGAGAAAGATGAAATTGAATTAATGATATGCAATTTTGAGAATCCATTTAAAAAATGGTGACCCGCTAGCAGGGTTGTATCGGTTTTAACCATAGGGGTTTTAACCAGTGGTTTTAACCGTCCTGGTCAATATCAGTTTTGACCACTGAAATTCATTATTGAATTTATTTACTACCAATCAAGGTCAGAAATTAGAATCTGCTACCAATGAAATATATCTTAGTATCATATGTTAAAACATTTGTTAAAAATGTCATAACATAGGAATGTCTTAACACAAATAATATCACCAAGAAACAACACAATTGTTTTAATTAATTTTTACACAAACTCTTTTTTTGAATTTATATTCAATTTAAAAAATGGTTACAAGTCGCAAGTTTTGCAGTTTTTGAATAAGTCCAAACTTTGAAAATAGTTTTTCTATGAAGACGAGCTGGCACAACAGTTCATTAGATGTAATGCGAAATCAACAAATTTTACATCAATGCCTTTTATCTTCTTCATTGCTGCCCACCAGACATCAGGTCCAAGTGTATTTTTTACGCTTTCAGAAAAAAAGGATTTCAGATATGGTAAAGACTCTCCTTGAAATGCAATCACAAGTGGCAAAAATGTAGGATCAATGTTATCGTGTAACCATTGTCTTGCTATTTCTTGCTTGTCTTCATCAATACCTTTACCCATATAAACAGGATTCAGCATATGTGCAAGAAAATGAACTGGAGTAACACTTTCTTTAAATCGAGACTGCAGCACGTCAGAATAAGTTTCAAGTTCTTTTACTTTTAATAGTCTTATCCATTCATCACATGCATCAGATATAGTTAACTTATTAAGTTATTTTTAATTGAAAAAACAATTATTATTAAAATTAAAGCTGTTTAAAACTATTTTTAACAGTGCTGACCATTTTTGACCAATTTTGACCATTTTTGGACGGTTAAAACCATTTTTGACCAGCGTCCTGGTCAAAATCAGTTTTGACCGGTCAAAATTACAACCCTGCCCGCTAGTGGGTGAAGCTTACTAGTTCATAATTTTTTTCTTAAACTTGAGGTTTACACTAGGAAAAAATATTGAGTGGGATTTTTCAAATTTAAGTGAGAAATTATATAGTTTACATTCTGCAGAATTCTTTTTCAAGAATTGCATATATGCAAATAAAACAATTGTAAAAAATCAAGTAAATGGAAGTTTAATATTTTTTTTTTTTTTTAATTTTTCTGGTTAAGGACTGCTGCTGCTTCAATATTCAGAATCAATTTTCATCAGAAAAGCAAAAAGAATTGAATAAGTGAGTATTAAGTTGCGCTGACATTTATATTTCTTCATAAAATTAAGCAGTTATCATTTTCACTTAAAAAGTGATATGAAAACGTAAGAATCTGGTATACAAATTTCCATCGTAAATTGTTAAGTTCTTATCACTTATTCTATTTCAAAATTTATTTCTTATTTTGAGTGCTTGGCAGAAGTGTAGTAACGGGAATATTCAAAACAATTTTATATGTAATTGCAATCCTCCACACTCTGTAGCTGTTTGTTGATGAAATATGTACTTTTTCATATATTTTAGCAAATCTTTAGTATTAAGAAACAATTACTCTATTTTTCCATTTTTTATTTCAATCAAGAAATTCTAAAGAAGTTAAAAAGATGCTTCACAGGTTTCAATGTAATTATTATAATTCCCAATGCAACTAAAAGACTGATAAAATACTCAATGAACAATTTGAAAAAATTGGGGGGGACAATCCCCTTGTGATATATTCTTGAGTGGAATTTTTACTACCATTACCCAACTACCGTAGGTGATGGAAGTATTGTATTCGGTCTAAACATTCAATATCAAGTTTTCACTTGATTTACATGTTTTAAGGTCTCCTGAGTCCAAAAAAGTGATTTTTGGCAATTGGTCCATGTGTGTGTGTGTGTGTGGGGGGGGGGGGGGGGTCCAAAACTAATAAAGATACAGCTACAAAACTTCAGAATTAAGACAGAATTGGTGTACAGATGAATTTTCCAAATTTTGGTGAAAATTGGAAAACCGGAAGTGTAAGTCCGTATCTCAAAAATGGCTCTAATGATTTTCTTCAAATTTGCTATATAAACACTCTATTAGATGTCCTTTCGAATGATATAGCTGGTTAGTTCAAGAAAATTGACAGGCGTCCTGTATAAATAGCTGAATTTCAGGTACTGTGAGTGGATTCATTTCAAAACGGCTGAATGGATTTTTTGCAAACTCTCAATATTAACCCTCTTTCAAATATCCTTTTGTATGTAACTGTTGTTTTCCAGTCAACAATTCAATATGTCAAGTTTAGGTAAAAATCGGTGTCTTAAAAACGGCTCTAACAATTTTCTCTAAACTGTTACATAAACCCATTTTAGATATCCTTTTTCATGCTTTATGTGGTTATTACAGGAAAATTAATAGTCATCCTAATCAGATAGATCAGTTTTAGATCTCGGAAATTAGTGTATAAAATATATATATATATATAAAAAAAAAAAAAAAACTACTTTTTTTCCCCTTGCTATGTAAACTATTTTATGTCTTTACATTTTCATGTGTTTACCATAAACGTGTATTAACTTTCTCTTACTGGAAAATTTTTAGTTGTCCATTTTATTAGCTCAATTCCATGTCTTCTGATCACATTATCACCAAAAAGTGCATATAATACGTGTAATAGTGGGTAATGGAAATCGTGTGGTTGTTTAACACCAGATTTTTTAAAATATAGTAGAATTCTCCTAATCCCACCCTCTAATGTGAACCCTGAAACTGTTATTACATATCTTCTTTTTAATTCTTAATTTCTTTTCCACATATTGGAATGTTCCTGATATTTATTCATACAAAGAAAAACTGAGCAATATGCATTTGTTAAAGGTTGTAGAGCACAGGTAACGAGCACTCACAAAATGATATCTATTTTCTTTCAGTAATTTGTGGTTAAATGACAGCATGTTCAATACCAAAATATTTGCTACACTAATAACATATATAAATGCTTATTAACAGAAAATAATTTTTTTAGCCAAAAATGTTGATGGTCTGTTCGAATAATTAACTAATACATTATATTAGTATGATTTTAAAATACATATAAATAAAAGAAAAAATATTATAGTTGCTAACAAAGTCACAAAATATTTAACAAATATTTCTATGATGTTTTACTATTATTCATTTATTTTATAGAAAACTGAAAAATGTTTTAAATCAAATACAGACCAGGAAGATTCTTTCTTTCTTTTTTTTTTTTTTTTTTTTTTAACTTTTACACAATTATTCAAAGCAATTTAGTCTTATCATTGAATGCCTCAATTTCTATATCGGAATTTATAGGAAATAAAAAATGTTAATGTATTTTGAAATATATTTTCATAACATTTTTTTTACACATTTTCATAATTATGCAAAAATACACAATATTTTAATTGTTATTTTAACACATACATAGAGGCAATAGACAAATGCATTGCAAAAGAAACAGTTCATTAAGAACACTCAAGTTCATATATATAAAATTATTGGATAAAACTACATGAATTTTATTTTCTGAAATATTATTTACAATAATTTTCTATATAGGTAAAATAATCTATTGGGAAACACTATTTTCTAATTTAGATAACATCCCAGCAGCAGAAACAATGCAGCATGGCAGCAAATGCTGCAGATTGTTTAATTGGCAGATTAATTTAATAGTTAAAAAAAAAAAGACCAGGCGTAAAGACTTTAATGGAATTTGTGTTATGTTTCTAAACTACTATACTTGTATATTCTTAATTTATTTTCTTTATAAATGCAAATTTTACACATTTTGTAAATTGCTCTTACTTGTGATATCAGGCTTGGTCAGACATATCAAACTTGAGATAACAGATAAATTTTGTTTTATTGCTGATAGATAAAGAAAATTCAGCTACTGGGTTTAACATAAAGCTTAAAGATTTATTTTGAAAGGCAGAAAACTGTTTAATACGTGTTTATTTGAACTAAAGAACATAAATCAGTTGAACTGCTGAAGCAAGAGGGGTCAAACCAGATTTTTATATTTAGGACCCATTTTTATGCAAAACAAAGTTTTTTGCAATTTTTTTTTTTTTATTTGTCTTTGTGAAAAAATTGTACAAAAACCTTCCATTTCTCCAGTCTCTCTGTATAATGTTTAATATGAAGTTAATAATGTTTTATTGAACCACATATAAACAATGGAAAATGTCGAAATTTTTGAAAAAGATAAAAAAAAAAAAAAGATTACTTTCATAAAATTAAAAATTTGTGAAAGGGTCGATTTTATGAATTTGAATTTTATAAAGAGGCCTACCTTATGAACTTGAATTTTGTGAAGGGGTCCAATTTCCACAATGGAATTCTGTGAAGAGACAGCAAATGTCTCTAAAATTGACTGGATTGACCACTGGAAGCTAACATAATATGAGGAAAAGAGAAATAGATTTTTTGATGATATTCCCATCTTTTAAATGTATACACTACAATCTAAGTATAATAAAGTACAGCATTTTAAATTGTAAATAGAATGAAGTACTGATCTTTCATAGCTTAATTTTCCATTTACTGTTAATATATTTTGTAGTTGTAATCATTAATATGTTTTTTTTTTTTTTAACAAATCACTATCAACCCATTATTGGTTTAACGCAGCTGTAATTGAACAGCAAGTATGCACACATAAGTTAAAACCATAGTAAAAGCTAACAACAAACACATTAGATTATTAAAATCTTTCTGGTTTTTGGATTTACGAACAAAAAGGATTTAGCCTTTTGTAATACTTAAAGTTTTTTTTTTTTTTTTTTTTTTTTTAGAATTTTTGTGATAAATAAAATTGCATAATAAACTCTCATTTTCCTATTCCTTCACAGTAAGTAATATATAATATTTAAAAATTATTATCTTATCAGGATCAGGATATGAAACATTTAGATTGAGGAAAATTTAGCTTTTTATATAGGGTCATTTAGTTTCAGAGATTGATATTTTATGATTTTTTTCATGATTGATATTTTATCTTGACTAAAATTGATTAAAAAATTTTTTCAGATTAAATTTGATTTATTAATTTAAATTAATTTAAACTATAAATTACTTTTTAATTAAAAATATTTATTTCAGATAAAGTGGAGTGTAAGGCTGATTTTTTTAATATATATACCAACTATGTGAAAAAGGCCACAAAAATCTAATCCAGGCTCTCCGCTTAACGTGTGGTTGCTCAACCACTCAGCTACCCTGGCTGATAACCAGCTCGGCATTTCTCATATAATATCCATTGGCAAGGTCACTGTGTCTGCAAATGCAGATGCAACAAATGATAATATTACTGGTGGCACAACTCCAATAGACCATGAAATTTCAATTTAGAAATTTTATTTATTAATTCATGAACCATGAAAATTCATTTTTAGATAGGTTAAAAAATGCCAAAGCCAGGAATCAAACCCAAGCTCTCCGCTTTTCATACAGTTAGTATAAAAAAAAAAATAATAATAAAAATCAATCTTACACTTCACTTTATTTAAAATGAATTTTTATGGTTGATTAATTTATAAATAAAATTTCTGAATTAAAAATACTTATTTTAAAATGGAAACAAAGGCAGATATGTCATTCATGAACCAATCACTATCAGCTCCATGATCGGTCCAGTAGATACACGATCTGAAGGTATTTGTTTACAATCTTCTTAGCATAAATTTCCGATGTCCACCACATGACAGATGCTTTTAAAAATATTTTGGGAAATAATTTGCAATGGAAGATAATCCACACTTAAAATTTTTGAGTTTTTTACAGATGGATCCATGGATTACATGCAGGAAAATACAGTACATTTACTTTACACTTTGAGAGACAAGGAAATTATATTCCTTTAATGTTAAAAGCTACTAGAATTCTAAGTTATAAATGTAAGATTGTTAGAAAATTTCTGGATGAATTTTTACAAATGAAAATGAAAATTATGGAGCATATATACCACTGCCCTTTAAGGGGGATTGATAAAACAAATCAAAATGTTGTACTGATAAGTCAATCTTTACAATACGAAAAATTATACTTTGCTGGTATGTTGAAAGTTTTTGCGTTCCTGAACTAACAAACTACCATTAACTTTCATTAACATTGAAACTTTCTAGCATACAAAAACCTGAAAACTGCTACTTGCATGCAGGTAGGGGAGACGTATTAATGATATACGATGTGGCTACCTATAACAAGTGATGATATTTTGGGAATTCTTAATGAACTATAAGGCAAATTAAACACTTAAAATGATAAATTTTGTATGAAAACAAATAATTGATCATGAAATTCAAAGACAGCAAAATTTTCAAAAATCCTGCATTCATGGGTAATCCTTGAAAAGTTTTCACCTATATGTTGATTTTGTGCCCTAAGTGCTGATAGTGATTATATCAAATAAAATTATGCAATAATTTGTCACGTAATTTACTTAACATTTTGATAGACAAGGATATTATGTTCTTTTAACATGGAAAGCAACTAGAACTTATGAATAAAGTTAGAAGAAAAGAAGTATAAGTTATAAAAGTAAAAATTTGTTGAAAAATTCTGAGATGAATTTTCGCACAATGAAAATTAGGTGGTATATAATATATACCACTGCCTTTCAAGTGTTAATGAAACAAATCAAAATGCTGTATTGGCAAGTCAAGTTTTACAATATGAAAATTTATTGTTTGCAAATATTTTCTACCCCAAATATTCATAAAAGTCGTGCAACACTATATCCATATGATTGTATCTATCACATGTTTTCTTTGCTATTGAATAAATTTTTGGTTCTTTACATTTTATACACACAGATTATCTTTATAATAGTACAAAAGAAACTGCCTACTACTTGTCACTATATGGATTTTCTGCAATGAACAGTTCTATGTTTACAAACTGGATACATACAACATATCATACAAAATTTTAATCCTCACCCCATTACCTTTTCTTTCCACATTTCAAATGACAAGGAAATAATTTATTATTCGAATTTGAATATAAAAGGAAAAAATGAGGCATCGGATTAAGCAGCTTGGCAAACAGACATTGTAATTTAATACACCATCAGAAACGATCAATAAAATACAGTAATACTGGATATCAGAATTGTATTTTAAAATGTAGAGTTATAAACATTATAAATATGTATCACTTTACAAAAGAAAAGGTGAAACTAATCAGGCTTTCTATGTAATTTTATTTCTTTTAAATGAGACTAACACTGAGTTGCAGGTAAAACAAATCTATTTTTATCACTGGTATATAAGCATATGCTGTGGTAGGGTAAAAAAATATTTTTGTAACATCCACTTTTGAATTCAGAGCCAGTAATAATCACATAATCATTAGATAAAATACATGCATTAATACTTATTATTTCTTTAAACAACTTAGAAAATTTAAGTGAACTGAAAATTACAGAAGTTCTAGTGAATATTTCAGGGCATTACAAAAACAAGTAAAAATTCAACAATGATATAATATAAACATAAAAAGATATTTTTCGGGTTAAATCACCAACAACAAATCATATTTAGAACATTCACATCAAAACAACAAAATTCATACAATAAAAAAAAAGGGAGGTGGGTGGGGGGGGGCACTTTTATTTTGATTAGTATTATTTTTAATGGATTCTATCTATAACACATTTCCTTTTTTCTTTTATTTTGATAATTTTGGGGATCAACTCCGTGGAATATAAAAATGCTTCTAGACTGAAATAAAAACACCTTGTGCTCTGTGAGAGTTGAAAAATTTGGACAAATAAATAAGAACATTAAAATATATATAAAAATACTTCGGGTGTGCTGAAACAGAATGATGCCAGCACAATTTTATTTAAAATGGCCCAGTTATTTTTGACAAGAGGCAGTAAAAAACCTCTCATGACTGGGTTAGAGTTTATCGTAACAGGAAATAACATCTCACATTCTTATGGCACTATGAGGGTGGCTGAGCCCCAGGCCAAGACAATGATCGTCAAAGAGGGTTATTATCTTCATTTTGTTGACTAGATGCAGTTTCAGCATTTTCTTGAAGCGATGCTTGCAGAGCGATAGGAGTCAGCCATTCTTTAGGAAGGCAGCGCTGAAGAAATGGTACCCGCGAACTCATATCAGCAAGTCTGTTGACCCAGGAGGGAATATCTTTGCCACAAAGAATCTGTAACAGCAATCATAATAAATATAATTTTTTTAATATAAAAAAATAAAATAAATAATGCTATCGAAAGACCAAATCATTCTAAATTTGCTTCTCTTGTGCAATTTATAAATTAAAATTCTCTCTTAAACAAGATTAAATTTTGGATTATAGGACTATTTCCTCCCCCCCCCCCACCTCTTGATATAATACTGCTTTATACAAATTGAATTATTTTTAACCCTGGGTATTTTTTTTTAATCAAATATTTTTTAAATAAAAATATATTTTGCATATCTGCTGCTTATTTTAATTTTTTAACAATGTATAACAATTTATATTCCCTTATCGTGCTAATGATGTCATATACCCTGTCAATTTATTTAAATTTCTATATACACGGTGTAGCTAGAAAATAACAAGACTATTGCTGCAAAATATTCTACTTTTAACTTATACATTTTTAGTAATTTCTATCTTCAATATATACACCTCTCCTCTATCCCTACAAGGCTCCTTGCAGATTTTCTATAATTCGAAACAGCGCTAGAAGTCTTCTGAGAACTCAAGTGTGGTGTGTGCTGCTTTTTCTTTCACAGCTTCAACAAATTTAAATCTTGTTCCTTTTAATGCAGATTTGACCTTGAGAAACATACAAATCACATGGTGCAAGGCCAGGTAAATAAAATGGATAGCCCAACACTAGGATGTTGTGCTTGGCTAGTCAGTCTTGACAGATAATGCAGAGCTGACATGTTGTCTTGATGGAGAACCTGTGACTTGTTCTTCGACAATATAGGTTTTTTTTTTTTTTTTTTTTTACTTTCCGAACATACATATGAAAGGAAAGCATTGTAACCATGTCAAAAATTTGATTTTGAGATTTTGGTGTTTCTACACATTTTGAGGTCCCATGAGTTCATTTTTGCTATTTCTACTGTAACGGTGATGTATGTATGTGAGTGAGTGAGTAAGTACAATAGTGTCTAAACACTTTGTTAGAATGAACTGGAAGTTAGTACGTATGTTATAGGTCACCACTGCTGAACCCTATTGATTTTGGTGAATCTAGCACTTAACCTTTATTCGATTGAGCTGAAAATTTATGCACATGTTAACGGTCACTATCGCACAAACTGTATACATTTTGGTGATACTAGCACTTATATTTTTTTTACAGGGACACAACAAAAAATTTTTTATTATTACGATCTATGGGCTCAAATTATTTGAAGGGAAATAGTATTAAATTAAACAACATATTATACGGAGAAAAACACTCAAACACACTATTATAATTTTCTCTTTTTAATTTTATTTATACAATTACTAATTACTTAATGTTTGGAAAGTCGAGTGGAGTTACTCCAGATTTTTTTTCTTATCCTCTCAGAGTTGAGCAAGAACGTCAAGGTAGTAACTAACGGTCAGATCGAATCAGATTATTGACTTTTTCAATATTTTCATTAGTTTTTGAAGTAAAAGAGCGACTTGGGCACAAATCATCTTCAATGTCTTTTCATCCATCTTGGATATACTTAAGCCACTTAAAAACTAATAAAACATTTATTGCCATACACTTCTTTTAATAAAAGATAAGTATCAGGAGCGTTCTTTGCAAGTCTCGTGAAATATTTCACGACGATTTGTTCTTATTATGTCACTCATTTTTTTGGCAAAACAAAACAATAGCACTTATATAAATGAAGGTCACGGCAAAATCAGACTAATTTGTTTACAGATAGAGGAAGCAGAACATTTGAAAGAGAAGGCATCACACTTTTAAAACACACTTCTCAAAAATAAGCAAAATCTTCTCATTTTTGAGAAGTTTTATTTTTTATAATAGGAACTTCTTATTTTTAAGAAATTTCTTTCTAATTTAACAATTCATTTAAAATTTTACATCATACAATATATAGGGTGACAAGAAATAACTTGGACAAAGTTTCAAACCAAATATCTTTAACTACCACTATCGCAAACTCATTTTAGAAGATGATGTCTTACCTTGGTCGCAAAAGGTCTTTGGAAACAAAAGATGGACCTTCCAACAGGATTCCGCACCTGCACACAGAGCTAAAGGCATTCAAGATTTGTGCAAAACAATTTTTCCTGACTTCATTGGAGCTCAAGATTGGCCAACCGTATTTCCCAGATTTGAACCCAATGGATTTTTCTGTTTGGTCCATCTTGAAGACAAGGGTGTGTACTAAACCTCATAAAACTTTGGCATCCCTAAAGGAATTCTTATGCAAGGAATGGGATAAAATATCAGTAAGTGAGTTGCGGGCCCATAGCCAAAAATTTTGTGACACGTTTAAAGCTCTGTATTAAGGCTAAAAGGTAGCCACTTTGAAAATTTGTAAATATAATACAGAAAATAATGTACTCATATTTATTGAAGTTTGGTCCCAATATTTACATTAGCATTAAAGTTATAATGTATCATGTGTGTCCAAGTTATTTCTTGTCACCCTGTACAAATGATGAATTTTCTGAAACAGAATATTCTAGAATTCAAAAAGCCTAGAAATTGCATAAAATTAACTGAATACAACTAATTAACATAAACATAATTAACATAACAAATAAATAAAAAATAAAAAAATTACAAAATAAATTGAACAATTTCTTTTTACGTTTACAGGGATCAAACCCACAATCTCTAGTATTGTAGCCCGATGCTTTACCTCAGAGCCATGGCGTTCATAAATGAAACAACTTTCGTTACAATATTATGAATATGAAATGAGTATGAATATATATTATGAGTATGAATATGAAATGAATAGTTAAATGAGAGAAAAAAATTCTTAAAAATGAGAAGATCCGGTTTATTTTGAGAAAGTTCTGCTTATCGAAAAGTGTGTTTTAACAGTGTACAATATTCAAGGAATTTATAAAACAAATTAAAAGCATTTATTGTAATACCTTTCATGAAATTAAATTATTAATAATTATACATTTTTTTACTAATATTCTCATTTTTGAGAAAGCAACCGCTTATACATTTTTTGTGAAAAATAGTCTAAAAAAAATTAGAGGAGGTTCATTTTTAACAATGCATACTACTAGCTATACGTCATTCGGGTTTGGCATATGCATACTTCTTTTGTGGAAGCATTAGTCTCGTTATTTTATAACCATATTTCAAATATTGTTGTATCTATGACGTATGGCAACAACAAATAAGTAAAAATAAGAAAAAAATAAATTACACATAAAAATAAAATAAATTGAAAATAAAATTCAGTATGAAACATAATTTAATTTGGAATAAAAAATACAGAGCACATTTTGTACATTTTTTAATTAAATTACATAAATTAAAATAAATTAAAATGCTATAAAACCTTTAAAAAACCTTTGTTTCGATTGAATATTTTCGACTATAACTGTAGTCATTCCCTGAATAAACTGGTGATTCTTCACTCGTTTCCCTCCATACTTCTTCCCCAAAGTATTAAGCACTACCATACATCAATTTTGGCTGGATTATGGTACTTACAAATACAATTAAAAATTATAAACTGTTTACTTTATCTTGATGACAAAGGAGAGAGAAAGAAAAAAAAAAAAAATAGAAAAAACATTTTCATTTGATTTATTTTTACTTCCATTACCCTACTACCGTAGGTAATGGAAGTATTGTATTCGGTCTGAAAATTCGATATCGGGTTTTCACCTGATTTACGCGTTTTAAGGTGCCCTGAGTCCAAAAAAGTGGTTTTTGGCAATTGGTCAGTGTGTATGTATGTGTGTGTGTGTGTGTGTGTGTGTGTGTATGTATGTGGAGAATCTTCTGGCTATTATAGCTCAGAAACTAATAAAGATAGAGCTACGAAACTTTAGAATTGAAATACGTCTGGTGTACAGATGAAATTTCCAAATTTTGGTGAAAATTGAAAAACCGGAAGTGGGACCGTAAGTCCGTATCTCAAAAACGGCTCTAACGATTTTCTTCAAACTTGCTATATAAACACTTTATTAGATGTCCTTTCGAATGATATAGTTGGTTAGTTCAGGAAAATTGATAGGCGTCCTGTATAAATAGCTCAATTTCAAGCCTCGCAAAGGCGTTCCTTTAAAAACGGTTGTACGGATTTTTTTTCAAACTCGCCATTTTAACTCACTTTTAGGTAGATTCCTTATAGGAGATCTACCTATTGCAATGGTTCTCATGACACGACTTCTGGAAAATTTCTTCATATCTTCACCGATCATGACCCCTAGAACCCAAAACCACCCTCCGTTCAAAAGTTTATATATATATATATATATATATATATATATATATATATATGTATATATGTATAACGCTTTTTCCCATGTTAAGTTGTGAACACGATAACTGGAGTAATTTTTATTTAAATTTAACCAGCTCGGGATATGTTGTCAGGACAGTTAAAATATCGGTCGAGTTCGTAGATGGGGTATCCAGCTCAAAGGGGGTGGAAATGGTGGGGGGTGGAAATTTTCATATGCCCATAATTTCTTTAATATTGAAAATAGGAAAAAATTTCAAATCAGGCGAATTACCGCCTTACCCTAAAGAACAATTTTTGTATTTAAACTTTTTCGATAGCTTCAATTGCTTAGGAGTTATAAGCTAAAAAGTGATTTTTCGTGAATTGTGTTTGCAGCCGACATTTTCGCTTTCATTGCAGAAATTTATAATCTGATGCTTATGTCACGTGCAAACGATAATAAAAAAGATCACTGAAAATATAATAAAATTTTAATCATGTTTTTAAACAATATAATAATCCGATAAAAAAAAATAATGTTTAATTTAACAGAAATTATGACGTCACTATTACAACAATGTACTGAGAAAAATGAAATAAAATTCTATCCGTGATTTTAAAGAAATAAAACAAAAGTTAATAATTAAATAAATAAATATGTAAATAAAATCAACATATCTTAGGGCTAAGCAGATTTAGACTTAGCTTTATGACATAGATTTTATAAAGTAAGAGATAAATGTCATCGTTTAAAAAAAAATCGTGTAAATCGATACTAAACGAATTAAACTGGCATGATAGAAAAAGTAATAAATTTGGGGACATTTATTAGCTATTATCCCTTTGACAAATGAACTAGGGACGATTTTAATGAATTTTCCGTTGAAGTTTATTTTCATAAAAACTTAAATTTAAATTAAAGTATTTCATTACTCAACTTCCCTTATTTTGATAAATAAAATTATACCATTTTAAAAAAATAAAGAACACTCTTTTATTGAAAAGTGAACTAATAAAGGTATTATAAAACTATTACATACTTTTAAATCTTTATTTTAAAAAATTAATTGTTGCCACTCGACAATATACAAATACATCCAAATCCTGTGTCACATACGATAGTTTTGTATAAGTATAGATTTTTTGTTTGCCCCTGGAACCGGCCCCTGATGGGAAAAGTGCCTGGAAACACTTGTATCTAGTATTGTCATTGATTATGAAGTCGTGTGCAAAATTCCGTTACATACATTAATAGTTGCATTATGTCAAGTTAATAAAAGTGTGTTAATTAAAAACCATCTTAAACGCTTTAATTAATCGTTTAAAATATAAAATTACAGTAATACGTCAATATTAATACAAATATCGTTTCTGGTGAATAGTTTAGAATGTTGGTTTAGGCAAGAATTTAAAATTTACGATAGAGAGTAATACGTTACAGCTTCCTTTGACTTTTTATCTTGTCGAAACCAGATATTGGTCTGTGAAGAGATATGAGGTTTTCGCGTGGAAAGACAATATAATGGCGCCAAAGCTGCCTTTCTCCATCGCCAAGCTCGCCAAATTTTGTCGTCAGACAACGAATTTTGTCGCCAAGTCAAAACTTTCGTCGTCAACTATCAAATTTTGCCGCCAAATCACAAATTTCATTGTTAAGTCGCAAGTTTTGTCACCAAAATCTCGCCAAATCATACAATTTACTAAATTCATAACAATTAACATTGACATTCAGCGGTGCCAAATGGTCCAATGTTAACTAATGTTAATGTTCCAGCTCATGTCAACCAAAACAGTTTCACTTTACAATTTTTACTCATCTGACAATAAGAATCACAAAAGCACAATACAAAACTCTCAATAATTCAATAAAAATTACAATGAAATAACTATCCAAAAACCGCTACCACTTAACTGTATTTGACTTGAACATAGCAACACCAGGCTTACCAGTGCTTGACCATAGTAAGGTCACAAGTGCATTTTCATGTTTCTATTACCTTTTCTTTAAAAGAAAGATATTGAACAATAGTTATATGGATTTTAAATAAAAATTATAATTTTGATTAAGCTTGGGTAGGGAGGGGGGTGTAGCCCAATAGCCCCCTCCGGGATTCACCATTGCTGGGATTGTATATATTTAAGACTTCTATTTGTTGAATGATTATGAGCTTGAATTCTAAAAAATTGAAACATTTACAGACAAATAAATCTAGCCTAAAATTTTAAGTACATTGAATGAAACCCTTTTGTAGTAGAAAATTAAATTTCTTGAAAACAGAATAGCGACTTAAATAATACAATGTGTGAGAACAAAGCCATTGGTTAAGTATTAATCCATATGTAAAATTTCTTTACATTTGTAACATTAACGTAAAGGAATCTACCTTTGCCTTTAAGCTTGCCGAAAAGGGATTTTTAAATATGCTTTTGTATGTAATTATTGTTTTCCTGTCAATAATTGAGTTTAACCGGAAGTAGGACATCGGAAACCGGAAGTGGGGCCGTAAGTCCGTATCTCAAAAACGGCTCTAACGATTTTCTTCAAATTTTCTATATAAACACTCTATTAGATGTCCTTTCGAATGATATAGTTGGTTAGTTCAGAAAAATTGATAGGCGTCCTGTATAAATAGCTCAATTTCGGGTCTTGCAAGCGCGTTCCTTTGAAAACGGCTGTACGGATTTTTTTTCAAACTCGCCCTATTAACTCACTTTTAAATATCCTTTTGTATGTAATTATTGTTTTCCGGTCAATAATTGATTTTTTGTAAAAGTTGGTATCCCAAAAACGGCTCTAACGATTTTCTCTTTAGGTCACTTTTATGCTTTCTGATCACATTATCTTTCAAAAATGCATATAATACGTGTAAATAGTGGGTAATGGAAGTCGTGTGGTTGTTTCACACCAGATTTTTTCAGAAAGAAATAGGTCTCTGTCCAACAAAATTTTAAAAATACAATCAAAACTTCATTATAAGGTGATTGGTCCCGACTTTAATTTTCAGGGTTCATTTTGCGTAAAGAAAAATAAAATTATATTAAAAACTTCTCTATAAGGGATTGATCCACTTTCATTTTCAAAGCCTATTTTTGTGGAAAGGAAAAGAAAACTACATAAACCCAATCAAAATTTGAGCAGTCATTGTTTTATGTTTAATATAAAGATACAGATTGGCTAGTATTCCATTTAATAAGAAAATTGACATATGAACAATTTCTCCTGCATTGGGATGCACTGAATTTTATCTCTGAAAACTGATCAATCACAAAAAATTCTCCAATTAAGAATTATATTTCTCAAACAAAATTAGTATGCTGTGGCTACAAAATCAATCTAGATTTTAATGAAGCCTATTTTTGTGTGTGTGCAGGGGGGGGGGGGATATATTGTGTAAATCTTACAATTATAGCAGTCACTACAGAAGGTTTAAGATGTTTACATTTAATATTGTTACAAAAATGTTGACTTTCTTATGTGAAGCAAGAAGAAAAAAATAGGCATGTTTTATTGACAAATGCACTCTATTCAGCAAATATTTTTGAAAATAATATAATAAAATTATTCTCATACTATAACATATTTTTTTTTTTTTTTTAATTCCATAAAAACACACTATGAAATATAGAATAAAAAAGAATATTATAGAATAAAAAAGAAAAGAAAGAAATTAAGTAAATATATGTAGAACTATGACAGATCATGAATTATATGAAAAGACAAACATCCGTTTTGATGCTAGAAACAGAAAAGTTCGCTTAGTAATAGCAGGGGTGAAACTACCTTACATGCAAAAACCCTGAAAGCTGTTACTTGCATGCAGATAGGCGAGACTAATCAACAATACATCACATACTTACCTATACTAAGTGATATTTGCAGTGTTCTTAATATATTATAAGGCAAATTGAACATTTAAAATGAGAAATTTCTATAAAAACAAAACAATTTAGCATTAAAATCAGAGACAGCAAAAATTTCAAAAACCCTGAATTCAGGGTTGCTCCTGAAAAGTTTCACCCCTGTAATAGACACTCGAGAGAGATTTTCATAAAGCATGAGCATTCAAAGCTCAGTTAACTATATTAAATAAATAAGAATTTTCAGAAGCATTTTTTAGGGTAAAGCTGCTGTAATACAATTAAGACTTACCGATAAATCTGTTTTAACCCTTTTTTGGCCCTAATGCTCTGAAGCACTCTAAACAGTGCTGCCACATTTAGACCAATAATTTTGAGGAGTGATATTTGATACACATAATAGATGAATAACCTTCGAAGTGATATGACAACTGTTACAGTTAAAGTTTAGTGGTGGGTATTGAATACAAAAATCTCTTCACTGATCAGAGAAGTGAAATTTAATACAACCAGCAAAAAGTTAATTCGAAAGATAATTTGAGTCAATAACCACTTTCATATAACACAGTTGATCACAGAATCAGTTAAAAGTCACAGTGTGCTGAAAATCAACTTATCCAGAGTTACTCAAAGAACATTTTTCTCATTACAACTTGTCAAATCTAAAAATGTGCAAAGTTTAGGGGAGGTTACATAGGAAATGAAGACAGATTATTTTACAGATTATTGAACTACTTATTTGATTAACTAGCGGAAAAATCTTTAGTAATAAGAAATCCAAAGTTTTAATATTGGATCAAATTTGTCGGGATAAGTACATATGGTGCACAAGCCAAGTGCAAAATTGAATATCGTGTTGAAATTGAATATCAGTTTAATAATTAATATATATACTATTTATTATATAATTTTTTATGAGTATATTAATTAATAAGCAATGCTTTTCTTCAGCTATTAATATTGGAGTACCACAGTAAACAAAATGAAATTAAAAATCACTCAAGAATTCAGTTTTCATAGAAACAATGTGCTGTTCACTCCACGGAAGATTAGTTTTCGAGATATTACAGGTCCGTATTTAACAGGAAATATTTTGTGAAGGATTCATTTTAAGGATATAAAATACTATGAAGTATCCATTTTTAAGATACAAAATTTTGTGACTGATCCAATAATGGACCGAAATTTACCACTGGACAGATCCCTCTAACCAGTGTGTTAAAATTTAGAATTTCACAAGAATTGCTATATTAAAGCAAATTTTGATTTTATTTGATAACTGTTATATTATTCTATGATAATTTGAAATAGACAAAAAACAAATCAAACTTTTTTTTTTTTTTTTGTGTGTAAATACACATAGCAAAATATTGAAATCATGCTTAAATTACCTGAGTAAGAGCACCAGCAAAATGATTGCAATTTTTTGTAATAAGATGATACCAGTCACCTCGAAACTGTTTGCCTAATTCTTCCACTATCTGGCGAACATCTGCATCAGTAAAATCTGTGTGACCAATCAACAAAGACTGTCTGAAATCCAAATAAGAAATTTCACATAGAGGAAAGATACATCAAATAAGTTAATTTTCAAAAATCCCTAGGTTACATTAAATTAAAACAAGTAAGGGAAATGAAATATCACTTAGCTTAGATAATATTTTCCATAATTACACGTATTATGAGGCACAGAAAATAAAAATCTCTGAAATACTGCACAAGGAATTAATTTCCATTTAAAGAATTTGTTTAAGGGTTTTTCCATGGAAATATAAACCTCAGTAGCAAAAAATTAAGTTCATATACAATGTGACAGCATTCTATAAATTTAAAAATATCTAATTGCAATCTCTTCTGTAGTAGGCAAGTCGCAACATAGTTCCCATTAGAGTTTGACAATCTTGCATATAGTATAAATAATTTTTAATTACTTTCTCAGATAAAACTTTTAACATTGACAGAAATTCACACACTCTTCAAGGGATTTAATAAAACTTTTGATCTGAAAATATCATTCATAAAAATCAACAATATTGAAATAATCCTTCCATAAAAAAAAAAAAAAAAAGCAAGTTTAAACAGATCCTTCCCGAAAGTTGAAGGATTTAAAAAAGTTTTCAAGAAATTACATATTTTGCTGATCACCTGCAAAAACACATAGCATTCTACAATGAAGCATTAGAAAAACCAGAGATTTTTCTACCTTTAGTTAAATAATCTTGTATTTCAGGAATTTAAAAATATTATGTTTTATCAATTAGCATTTTAGTCAGTGATTGGCACTGAAAAAAAAAAAAAAAATTTAAACAATTAACTGTTATTAAACTGAAATTTTACCAATGAGCTGTAAAATTAGATGTTATTAGCAATTTATAATAATTCAGAAAGTAATAATAATTAAGCATTTTTCCATTCTCACATTCTTTTTAGAAATTTCATTTTGTTTCTGAATAAGAGTGAGAAATTCTAATCCTTTTTTTTTTTTTTTTTTTTTAAATAAAAACCCAGCGCAATATTTTTTAATATATATATATATATATTTTTTTTTTTGTTTCATTTTCATTACTCCAATTGGAAAACAGAAAAAGAAAGGAAAGAAAAAGTAAAGAAATAGAAGTAAATAACAACTAAGTAATAGTTAATAAACACTTACTTAAAAAACAGATAAACAAGGTTACATTAAGCCAAGTGTGTTTGCCACCGCATTATGGCAAGAAAATGGGAAATTCTGTGTTTTATTTCTTGCTTTTCATTATTAGCAGTATTGTGTCGTTTGAAGATATTTTTCTTCTTTGAATAACTGGTATTCAAAATCTAAGGAATGACTTGTTTTTTCTTTTTATTCTTTTGCACATAGTTTTTAAACAAGTGAAAATATGAACATAAAATTTTAATAACACATTTGTTATAAAGTCATTAATTGAATTTTATATAATTTAATATAAATAATGATTTTTTAACTGTATATTTTAATTCAATTTTTTTCAAAAGTAAGATTTGGAAGAAATGAAACTTTTTTTGAAATTTAGAAAAGAAAAAAAAATGAGAAATGATGTTAAGGATGCATTACAGATAGGAGAAGATCCACATGCATACATATGTTTGATTAAAATTGGATTTTTCTTCCTATACTTACTTTTCTGTTTATTTTTTTCGTACATGAATAATTAAAAAACTAGTATGTTGTGGCCACCACAAGACTTTCTTCTATATTTTCCTATACAAATTCACTCAATAGCAATATTATAAAAAAAAAAAAAAAATGATTCTTTTTTCGTAAGTTTTTTTTTTGTTAAAAGTAAAAAAAAATTGATAGATTTGTTTTAAAGGTATTGACGAGACCTTTCAAAAGATACCCATCTTGAAAATTTACCCCCCATCCCCCCCAGGGAAGAAACCAATGCCCCACCCCATGCACAAAATTGTTTTCCTAGTTAACTACTACTATTATCAATAATTCATATTAATTTTACAAACACAAGTTTAAAATAACTCTCATAATGTACATTTAAACGAAATTTTGTCCTATACTGCCATGTTAAAAGTTTACAAAAAATGCGATCACAGTACCACCTGTTGAGCGATTGATCCCCAAATCTAATCAGCTCCAGTTTATGTCAGGGTGCAACTAAATACCAAGTTTGGTTAAATTTCATTCATTGATTCGTAAGATACAGTGTGCACAAAAATTGTGATACACTCAGACATTTTCTAAAAACTATCAATTTGTGTTCAGGACATCCCAAAATGTGTAAATCCATCAAAAAAACGGAGGTCAAAAATTTTCATGAATCCAATACTTTCTCTATATTATAAATAGAAGAAAGTAATAAATAAATAAATACATGCGAACATGAAAATTGAATAAGAGGTTCATTTTAAAATTATTTATCGACAATTTTTATTATTCTAGCAATGCTCAAAGTTTACAAATTAATAAAAAAATATTGTTTCAAAAAGACCTTTATGGAGGAAAAAGAAAATGGAACACAGGAAGAAAAATCCAATGTTAATTTCACATTTGCAGGGATGTGTACCTTCACTTATTTGTAATGTTCTTTTGACACTCTTTCTCATTTAATTTTCTTTGCTAAAACTCTCCCCCCCCCTAAAGTTTACTTTTGAGAAAAAATAAAGTAATACTAGTTTAAAAACCATTACTTATGTTAATGTTACATAAAATTCGATTAATGATTTATAACAAACATGCCATCCAAATTTTATGTTAATGTGTTCATTTGTTTAAAAACTATGCACAATAGAAAAAAATGGTAAAACAGGATGTTCCTTAACTTTTGGACATGGGTGTGCTTCGGCCCTCTTCACTTACCCTTGCCGGAAGCCCGAGCCAATGTTATTCTATGGGAAAATTTTCTTTACAAATAACTTATTAAATAATACATATTTTTAAATTCTGTTTTCACATTCAGAAAATTCCCAACTGTTAAATTGACGGACCTTTTTAAAAATGTATTTTTTAAATTTTTATTGAAATTGCAAAATGAAAAAAATTCACATATTGAAAATTTGTATTTTGCAGCTTCAAAATAAAATATAAAAAAATAATATTTTAAAAAAGGTCTGTGAATTTAACAGCTGGGAATTTTCAGAATGTGAAAACAGAATTTAAAAATATGTATTGTTAATAAGTTATTTGTAAAGAAAAATTTCCCATAGAATAACATTAGCTTCGGCTTCCGGCGGCGGTGAGTGAAGCGGGCCCTTAACAAGATTTTATACATGTACAAAAACTTCAATTAATGTTAAACAGAGGAAAGAAAGAAAAAAAAAAAATCCCTGTTAAAATGATAAACTAGCATGGTCAGATTTTTTAAAATGAGAACCAAGCGAAAGTTTTTTAAACAGCAATTTGTTACCTTGCTTCTCTTTCTTTTTTCTCCCATTTTTCACTGTAAACATATTTTAATTTACACCACTGTGCCATAAATGACCAGACATTTTCAAGTTTAGACTTTCTGTCAAATGACTAAAAAAAATTTTTAAGTTAAATAAATACTTACTTGAATTTAAATTGTTCGCCTAAATCATCAGCATCTCTCGGAGTTATCTCAAATATTCCAGAAAATGGAAATGGATGTCCTCCATATGCAAACTCTTAAAAGAAAAAAAATATATGATTTTAAGCAAGAAAATTTATATACAAAAAAAAAAAAAAAAACTAGTATGTTGTGGCCACCACAAGACTTTCTTCTATATTTTCTTATACAAATTCACGCAGTAACAATATTTAAAAAAAATATATATATGATTTTTTTCCAAAGTTTTTTTTCGTTAAAAGTTAAAAAAAATCGATAACTTTGTTTTAAATTATCACATATTTATAGTTCAACCATTCGTTTTAAAGGTATTGACGAGACCTTTCGAAAGATACCGATCTTGAAAATTTACCCCCCCCCGGGGGTACTTCCCCCTAGGGGGGGGGAAGCGATGCCCCAAATTTTTTTCCTAATTAACTACTACTATTATCAATAATTCATATTAATTTCACAATCACAGGTTAAGAATAACTCTCATTATGTACATTTATACGAAATTTTGTACTACTTTTGTCCATGTTAAAAATTTAGAAAAAATACGATCACAGTGCCACCTGTTGAGCGATTGATCCCCAAATCTAATCAGCCACAGTTTATGTCAGAGGCCAACTAAATACCAAGTCTGGTTTAAATTTTGTTTAAAAAAAAAAAAAAAAAAAAAAAAAAAAAAACGATTTTTTTTTCTAAGTTTTTTTTTTCCGTTAAAAGTAAAAAAAATCGATAACTTTGTTTTAAATTATCCCAGATTTATAGTTCAACCATTCGTTTTAAAGGTATTGACGAGACCTTTCGAAAGATACCCATCTTGAAAATTTATTCCCCTCGAGGGGTGACTTCCCCCCCAGGGGAGGTGGCGAGGCTCCTACGCATACAAAAATTTTTTCCCAGTTGACTATCTCTATTATAAATAATTATTGTAAATTTCATAATGATTACTAAAATATAATTCTCTTTATGCACATTTATACAAAATTTTGTCCTATATCACCATGTTAAAAATTTAGAAAAAGCGGGATGGCAACGCAACCTGTAAGACAATTTTTACCAAAAGTTGATAGGCACTAATTTATGTCAAGGTGCAACTACACACCAATTTGTATGAAATTCTGTATAGTAGTTCCTGAGATACAGTTGCCACAAAATTTTGTCACACACACACACACACACACACAGACAGACAGACAGACAGACAGACATTTTCTAAAAATGGTCAAATCGTGTTCTACAGCTCTCAAAACGTGTAAATCCATCAAAAACCCGAGGTCGAAAATTTTTACGAATCCAATACTTTCTCTATATTACATATAGAAGAAAGTAAAAAGAAACTAAGCCTATTTTTGTTTTTTAAGTTATATATAAAAATCTGCACAAAACAGTATAACAGAATTTAATTTAGTATGACAAGACTTATTTTAAACTATTCTTCTATACAAAGGCACATTGTAACTGTGTTTCATTCCCTAACATCAGTTACTATATTCCTTTTTTTAAATTTCTTTGGTATAACTTTAGCTTAAGAGGGGACAATACCTAATCCCGCGAACAGCCGTGGCCAATGTTATTCTATGGGAAAATTTGTAGCAACAATTACACATTACCTAATGTATATTTTTTAATTCTGTTTTTGCAGTCAGAAAATTCATAACTGTTAAATGAGTACTCATTTTTGAAAAATTCATTTTTTTTAATTTTTACATTTTGAGTTCAAAAATGCGATTTTTCACAGAATGCATTTTTCTCATTTTCTAGTCGCAAAATGAAATACTAAAATTTTAAAAAATCAATTTTTGGAAAACAAGTACTAATTTAACGCTTATGAATTTTCTAAATGTGAAAACAGAATTGAAAAATATTCCTTAGGTAATGAGTAATTATGTAATAAAATTTTCCCATATAATAACATGGGCCAAGGCTGCCGGCAAGATTAGGTATGTCCGCTCTTAAGAGTCCCGTGGCAGCTTTTAATTTTTTTGTCGGCATTTTAATGATGAATTAAAATGGCTACCATAATTGCACAAGTAAAGATATTGGCGAAGAATATCTGAGCTACTTTGCTGCCAATTTCTAATTTTGTCAAGTTATACTTACTGTTCTATTTCTTTAGCACAATTTTTCTCAATTTTATTTTAATTTAAAAAAAAATTCTGCAAAAACTTTTTTTTTTCTTTTTAATAATTTTAAAGTTACAATGAGGTTTTTATTTAATATCTTTTAGAACCAATTGTCCAATTAAACTAAAAAATGCAGTGTTGGCTAGATTTTATCGTGATTAATAAGTTTGAATTAAGATTAATAATTTAATTGATTAATTTTGATTAACTAATCTTTGATAAAATCTAATAATACAGACTAAAAATCTAGACAGATACAATCACAAACTTTCAGCTTTATATATTTATAGATAAAAACAAAAATGTCTGCACATTCATTCAATTTGATAGATGAAAATTGACATCTATATAAAGCGTCTATTTTTCTCTCTTATTATACTGTTAATCCTTTAAAAAAAAAGGGGAGGGGGGAATATATATTTTAAGCCATGGTGGCCTCTGATCCTCCTCCTTCTAGTTATTACAATTATTCTTTTTTCTCTTATTCTTTGATCATATTTGCTGTATAGGATCCTCATCTACGAATCTTTCAGAAACAATTCATATTAACTTTTCAAATATCTATTGCCTTAAAAGGCTTCATTTCCATTTTGTTCATTAATTCACATCATACTTCTATATGTTTGCTCGATATAATGATGAATTATTATTAATAATATACACATATACCATATATGTATATTAATTAGGCAAAGTTTACCTCAGACCCCAGTGGCAGAAACGTCGCAACACGGCGACATAGTCGCGGACACAGAAAAATGGCTTGCAGACAGTTTTTGTCTGCACTAATAAAAAAATTAGTCTGCAACTTTCGGACACTCTTTGTCTGCACTAATAAAAAAAAAAAAAAAAAATGGCCCGCAACTTTCAGACAGTTTTTGTCTGTAGTCATAAAAAATTGTCTGCAATTTATGGACATTTTTCGCCCACGACAATGCGCTACTGATGTATGACGTCTTAGACGCTCTCTGGTAGGAACTCTAGAGCCCCCTATAGGTGCCTTGGTAGGAACACACAAAACAGTGTTTAACAAGGGCGACCTAGGAGCCTAGATCTCCCTTGATAGGCAGCGTTATGCGTGTATTCTTTTCTCCTGTTACCTGTTACTGAGATTCTACGGGAATGTAGAAAAGTGCTAATTTCATTTAAAATTGCTCCGAAACTTCTCCTCCACTTAAAAATTCACTTATAAAAATTTCTGTATCAAAACTAAAACTAATACTTTTATTATTTATAATTATTTTTATTGTGTTGTGTCAAACATTGCTATAAAATATTTAATTGAATGAGTTAATCTTATTATTTTATAATTGTTTATACTATATTGTTCTGTAGTAAAATTGTATTGTGTATTGTTGCACAATATCACCACTGTTGTTAAGCCCCCCCCACCCAAGATTGCTGCTATCATCTTTCAGGCTTTTTGAGTGTAAGCCATTTTCACCCCTGACTACATGCAAATTTTGCAAATAGATTATGAAATTTTAAAAACCTGTCACAGACATCTACAAAATTTTCTGTCACTAGGCCTCAGACAGTTTCAGGAGGATGATGCACCCTGTCTGCCGATTGGTTTTAAAAATAGCATTTTTCTTGCTCCTCAGTCAACATAAAAAACTTCACCATTATTAATTTTTGTATTACAGAATTTCACATTGAACATAAGCCTGATAATTGTTTTCTTATTCATATAGTACATTATAAATTTAAAATTGCTTTAAAAAATTGTACAGTTTAAACAATTTTTTTAAAGTGATCTTTTAACTGTCTAATGTATGTCTGATAATGCATTATTAATTATCAATTAATCATTTTTTTAAAGAGTTTTATCATGTACTTAATGATAAAAATTATTTAAAATAGCATTAATACTGCTAATTATAACCAATGTGAGGAATATGAATCAAAGAAAAACTTCTCTTTAAGCAAAAACTTTCAAGAGAATCCTAATTCATATTTACATACATTAAGAAGAAAATAACTTTCAAACTAAAAAATAAAGATAAATGATATACAATACATAAAAATAAAACTATTGTGCATAACTATCGACATTCGTTTATATAGTAACAAGTAAAAATAAAGAAAGCGAATACAGTCGAACCTCGTTAACGTGGGGGATAAAAAATTTTTTCATGTTATCAGTAGTTCATGCAATCAGTAACTATTCTTCCTATAACAAAACTAATCTTCATTTTGGCGGGGATTGTGGAAACAGTTCATATTAAAAGTAATTCAAGTTTACAGTGTTCATGTTAACGAGGTTTGACTGTACTACAAATATTTTTTGTATGTATACTTATAGCTTAATCTTGAATTCAGTGTCTTGATTTTAAATGTTAAACATGTTTTGAATTTTATGTTGAGAAATTTTATGTAGAGAAAATATATCTATCAATTATAATATTATATTTATCACTCCTTGATGAAATGCAATGCAAACAAATAAATAACAGTTAAAATTTAATTACTGTTCCAGGAGGGCTATTTTTCATACAAGTATCTGACATGCACAAACTTTTATGCTAATATTTTAATTTTTACATCTTAAAAAACTAGAACAAATAAAATGATCAAGAAACATTCAAATATAACTTAACTTATACTTTTTAATCACTTTATAATATAAATAATAAATTTGTTTCAAAATCTATACCTGTTCCGTAAACTTCAACACCTGAATGGAAAACACCAAGACCTAATGCAGATGTGTACTCGTTAATCCAGTACTACAATACAAAGAGAAAATGATGAAATATCACTTTAAATTATGAAAAAGTAAAAATAAGTTAAAAGCTACATCTACAATAAGTTGCATTAACCCCTTAACTGCCCCAGGCATACATATTCATTTCGCTATTCTAATGTGTTGACTGCCCCGGGCGTACATACACATCTTGCCGAAGTACAATCCTTTGTGTTACTCTATGTGTTATCAATGAAACTATTTTCAAGGCTTTGGAATGCAATTAAATGCCCATGACGACAGTGTTTTCGAAGGATTCATTTATTTCAGAGACGATGGAGAACGGGAGAAATCGGAAAGGGAATATTTCTGGAACACTGAACACATAACTACACGCGCCTGTATGAAGAATGATGGCACTGGGGAGTGAATCTCGTAATTTTTCGCCGGCAGGTAAGGAGTTAATAATAATAATATATATATATGTATATATACTTACCATATCATATACATTCAATATTATTGGTTCTCTAGCCATATTTGTAGACTTTTGTTATTTTCCTAACACACCTAGAAAATAAATCATATTTATGAACAGAAGAGAATTACAAAGTTGTGATTTAGAACTGTTTTAAAACTGAACAAGTTGTAGATGTAGTTAAGTTGGGTGCGCTTCATCCATTTGGAGTATTTCGTGTTTGTGCAAGCATGCTGTAAGATGTGCCCAGATAAAAAGGAGACTTTAACTGTAGTGGCGTTATATCAAATTCCAGTGAGTTTAATGTGTTAGCCGATAGAAGGCATGGTGGTATTATTAGATGCACATGCGTGCTGATGGATTCCTCCAGATCAGCACAAAGAGCAGTTATCCAAATTTCTTTGCACAGAAGGGGAGCATGCTTCACAAATTTATGACAGGATGAAAGAAGTGTATGGAGAGCAGTGTCTCGCACAGTGCACCATATTCCAGTGATTTCAGTGTTATGAGGCAAGACATGTAAACACCAAGGACTTGCCACGACCTGGGCAGGTGCACACTGTCACCAACAGTGCCACGATTTCGGCTGTGGATGAGCTCATATGGCAGAATAGCAGGATCACCACACGTGAAATTGCTGTTGAACTGTCAATAAGCAAAGGAACTGTGCATCACATAATCCACAAAAAACTTGGTTATGGCAAAATTTGTACACAATGGGTGCCCAAGTATCTGTCAGAGAATCCATGAAAAACTGGATCCGTCAGCAACACAGAAGTTTCTACACTGAAGACATCCGCTCCCTATGCGCTTGCACTGGGATCAGTGTATCAATGTCAATTATTTATAGGGTACTATACTATTCCACATGAACTGTAATTATAATATTAAAATTTCTTCACATATAACTTTAGTCTCCTTTTCATTTGGGCACACCTTATAATCTGACAAAGTTAAAAGACTATGAGAAAGTGCTTTCTTGTGTTTCTCTCCTATTTTGTCACCTGCTATATTATGTATTTGTTTAGATGTATTGCCATGGTGCGGCAGAAGCTTTATGAGAGGACATGAATGGATATGTTTGTTTAATTATACAGGGTGCGTAAGGTATTTGAAGACACTCATATATGTGGTTCGAATTTCTGGAGATTAAACATTTTCCGTCTTTTTTTTTTTTTCCAGATCATCAATGGAGGATTATAAATTAACACAAGAAAGGAAGAGACATGCAGTTATTGTCGCGATATGCACGAAACACACCAATTTCGAAATCTTGAACTTTCTCAACTGCACCCGATTATTCGTACATAAGGTACGACGCGAATTGGTAGCATCAGATGGCGATGTTGGAAGCTTTGCAAAACGCAAAAAACACGAGGAACGTTTGGACATTATTAGAATACCAGAATTTGTCCAATAAGTACTGGAGATTATTGATGAAAACCCTTTGACGTCCATGAGAGCCATTGAGACAAAACTTAATGTATCAGAGGGCTTAAACAGTCTAGTTGTGCACGAAGACCTCATTATAAATCTTACGTTATGCACAGAAGACAGTTTATGTTGGCACAAACTCAGGATCAGAGATGCATTCGATCAAAACGTCTTCTGAACAAACTCAAGCACCCCGAAATTCCAAACATGTTGCGGATTTTTTCTGATGAAAAAAATTTTGGTAAAGGTCAAATAATAAATGGAAGAAATAACTGGTGGCTATGCTCCGATCCTACAGAGTTCCCCGTGTTATGCACACGCAGTTTCACGCCAACTGTCATTGTTTTGGGGGTTGTGAGCAATGAAGGATACATTAGTATGCCACCCTACTTCTTTGAGGAAGGGCGTCGGATAAATGCTGCCGCTTATGTCAAGGTTTTAGTAGAAATTATGAAACCGTGGCTTGACAGTGTACGTAGATATAGACCTTATATCTTCCAACAAGACTCTACTCCAGCACACAAGGCCATGACAACTCAAGATTGGATGGCTGTCAATTTCCACAACCATATTCCCCCAAATTTATGGCCACCTGGCTCACTATGTATGGGGCGTAGTTTAGCAAGAGATCAATAAACATTCCCTTAACACTATTTCATCGTTGAAAGATGCCATATCGTCTACAATGATTAGTATGAGCAAACAGTATTTGATTTGGGCATGCAGTCGTTTCCGACACAGTATTGAGTCAGTTATTGCCACTAATGGGGATTTTATTGGATAATTGTATAGACACAGAAAAAATTATGTAAATGTAATAAATTTTGCAAGAAATACGAATAAATTTGTTTTATTTTCAATCTGTCCTCAAATACCTTACGCACCCTGTATATTATGTTTTGAAAATGGTGTAACACATACTGATAGTGATAAGTATTCTAAAGGTAAATTCTTCATAAAAAGTTATTTATAAAAGTTTACTGAAGTGAATGAATTCTAAGGTAAATAATGGAAATGGAATGAAAATTACTTAAGGAATTTTGTTGTAGTAATTTGAGGGAGAAGCATTATAAATGGATAATATTTTATAAGTAAGTTATTTATACAAATTTGCTTCATATCCTATTTAACCCTTTCAGCGTTAGCCGTTTTTCGGTATATCTGTTTAATGATTCATAACATTAATACTATGCACAGTATGACTATGGAAATTTAATACAATACTCTATATACATGTTTATTAATCTTATTTTATCGAAACAAGCAACATATATTTCAAAATTTAGCCATACCAGCCATTTATTTTGACTATGCTTGACGGAAAAAGACGGGCTTAACGCTCATAGGGTTAATGACATTTTGATTTTAATGAGTTAAGTTTAATGTTTTTTAAGTAAATATTATGTATTACTCAACTAAGATAGTTTATGTAGTTGTGTTGGGCAGGGGTGCAGAAAATATTCAGACCTTAGAAATTTCCCCCAAACACAATCCATTTTTCCCTTAATAATGAAAAAATCCATTTTATCATACAATGCCATTTATTTTATGTAATAGATGTTTAAGAGAATAAATATACACTGTAATATTTTTAGAAGCAGGTTAGAAATTAGAGTGGAAAGCCAGGTGTCAAAATGACACCTATGGCTATTTTTTCTTAATTGCCAAAATGGTCTACTTAGGTACATATTTTTGAAATTATTTATAATTAAAATACGAGGCTAAGCTTTACTATATTCACACACTCATTGTCGATTTGTAACACTGTGATGCGATTCAGTGTATCGACACTTTTTAATGTATCGGAACTTTGTTTTCTTTTTGCACAGACCATTCGTGTACGTTTATCATAATGCAGCCTAGCTAAATGATTTTTTTATGTGTTTTTGAGATTAAAAATTATTTTTTTGAGTGTATTTCATTATCCTATTTTTTTAAAATAACTGGAATTTAGAGAAAAATTAGTGCATGGTAGTAATTTATGCAGTACAGATGTTCATGCATTCTCCAATGCATGCATGCAACGTGCGATGTATTAGGGGTATCCAGGGATGTTTTCTTGGTTTTAATATCGGATACTGACTGCTGCAATGCAGATTTTTATGCATTTTCTGATTCATGCGCTACGAATTAGGGGTATCCAGTGATGTTTTTTCGGTTTTAATATCAGGATACTGAAAGTATGATTTGAAACTTTTATCACATTAACATTCTGAAATACTTTTAATGGAATCATCATTATGAAATGCAGTATTCTTCTTAGATTATACTAAATGAAGATGACATTGATGAAAATTTTAATTCTCTCAAGAAACATTGACAAGCAGACGTGGTAGTGATACTCAATTTTTGGAACAGACTTTATAATCTTCAAATTTTTCCATTATGATTTTTTTTTAATCAATAATAATGTTATCATGTAAGGCTTCAAAATGGGTTCTGAATACTTCTTTATTTATATTCATTCATCAGCTGTTCTTGTCAGTGTAAATTGACGCGTGTTGTATTTTTGAGGTGTTTGGGAGTAAGGCTGATTAACTGAACTAGGGTCCCAGACCTGAGGGAGAGTGCCCTCCGAGGGGGGTCTTCTGTATTTTTGAGATAAAGAAAATTTGAAGAATTAGGAGTCAAATATGACAACTAGATGTAAATTTATGGTCGTCAAACCTTAATTTCTAGGTGCAAAATATGATTAATGACTGCTAATTTTGAAACCTGTTAAGATCATACAGTGTAAATTATATTAAGGGGATCTCTACCTATCGTCTCCAAAAGCCGAAGCCAATGTTATTCTATGGGAAGTTTTGCCCCATTATAATTCATTAACTAATACACATTTTTAAATTCCGTTTTCACTTTCCAAAAATTCCCAACTATTAAACAATTTATCGTTTTCTAAAAATTCATTTTTTTTATTTTCAAGATTTTATTTTTAAGCTCAAAAATGAAAAATTTCGCATAGGGAAAATTAGCATTTTCCAACCTCAAAACAAAATATTAAAAAAAATAATTTTCAGAAAGCGATAAATTGTGTAATAGTTGTGAAGTTTCTGAATGTGAAAACGGAAATTAAAAATATATATTAGTTAATAAGTTATAATGGGGTGAAATTCTCCATAGAATAACATTGGCTCTGGCTTCTGGGGACGATAAGTGTAGAGGCTATTTAAGGATCTTTATGTCTCACATACTGCAACTGCTTATAATGTAGAAATGGAATGCCCAGTAACAGAGACAGTGCAGCACCGCAGCAAGCACTGATGATTCCTTAAAGCAGATTAATTTAACATTTGAATAGGAAATGCTAGGCTTGAAAAAAAGTATATGATTTACATTATGTCTTTAGATTACTGTATTTGTTCTATATTTTTTGCTTATTTTCTTTACAGATGCAAATTTTACATATTTTATGAATTGCTAATGCTTCTTGTGCTACCAAACTTAGTTCAGCATTCCTAAATCGCAATCAAATTTTGTTTTGCTGCAGATAAATATAGATAATTCTGCTACTGGGATGGAGAGTATTATGTCATTAAATAGATAAAACATGCTTCTACAAACATACAACAGTCACACAAGAAGAAAATCCCTTTTTTCTTTACATTATTTGCAATTAATTGCAATATCTCATATTACAATGGATTATCTCAAAAAATTTGAATGCAAAATTGCACAATTAACAATTGCAAAAGTAATATTAAGAAACTTAGTTTTTTTATATTAATTTCTATAAGTATATATTTTATTGTGGAGGGTAAATGATATTAAACACTTATGTTGGGAGTTAATTACATATATTTTTCTAATAAAATAGGTATACACTTACCTAGCAGATGAAAATTTGGGACAATATAAATCTTTAACGGGTATCTAGGTCAACACAAGATGTTAGATTCAGTATTAAAACAAACAATGAAAAAAGAGTTAATTTTGTTTGCATGATGTTTGATACATAAAAGAAAATATGATTGCTTCACATAAAAAAAGAATTATAATACGAGGCAAAATAAATCCCAATAAGGATTAGCTTAAATTTCAAAAGAAATGTTAATTTACTTTCGGTTTTCAGAATTTTAAGGAGCTACTTAAATTCAGGCTACTCAAAAACTTTAAATAATTATTATAAACAACACTAAAAACAATCTGTCTTACGTGCTACTAAAATTTTGTAGAAAGTTGAGAAATCAGAAATTTAAGATAAAGATGTCTAAAGAAAGGAAAACTCACTATTTAAAAATATATGACGTCACGAGGACTCAATGAGGTAATTTTGAGACTGAAGAATCAACAAACATGGAGCGTGTTCAGTAGAGCGCCCGAGATTAAGACTACTATATAACAGGCTGAATCATTCGCCGCCATTTGTACGTCAAGTCCGTCATTGCTAAACTTAAGATTACTATATAATAGTCTTTTATAGTCTCATATCATAATCTTATATGGTAGTTCATCACTGCCAAACCTAAGACACTTATATAATAGTCTTATATAATCTCATATAATAGTCATATACAATAGTCTTAGTTTTAGCAATGACGGACTTGACGGACAAATGGCGGCGAATGACTCAGCCTGTTATATAGCAGTCTTACCCGAGATGGATCAATTCGACCGGGCGATGACGTCACTGATCCTGGACCGGTCTTGGATCGGGCCAGGAATCTACTGAACGCTTTGGAAAAATTTTGACGTGATAGGAGCAGCGCCATCTATCTAATTTGACCTGTATTAGCAATTAGCAAGTTATTGTATTTCTGTTTATTTTGTCTGGACTTTTAATACGTAATTCCATAAAATGCTAAACTATATTACGTTTTTTCTTTAAAAAAAAAAAAAAAAAAAAAAAGAAAGAAAGATCTTTTATGTAATAACAGTTTTACTTCTTTCTTATTAATGTAGAATTCTGTACTCTGCTAACAAAAAATAAGAAGCTATTAATTGATTGTACTGACAAATTACTAATATACATTACTTTGGTTATGATTTTTCTAAATTCACGTATAAATTTTAATCATGAAAATGTTAAGAATGTTACGTTACATTTATTTTTAAAGGAGCAGAGTAGATTTATCTTAAATGAGCACTTAAAACACCTTTCTTTCTCTTCGAATTTTATTATGAACAGAAATGTACAACAAAAACGTTTTTGAAAAAAAAAAAATAAATAAATTATATAAAATATGAAATATGCTGTTCAGTAATGGATTTATATAAAAAATAATCTTACTTTCTTCTTCGATTTATGAATCAATATAAAGAGCTTTTTCTCTTATTACCGACTGAATATTAAAATAAACTAGCAATGTAAACAACACTGCATAATTTTATAGCTACTTTTTTTACAGTCTGTTTGGTTTATTAAATTTAATAATTGACATCTTAAACTTATTTTTACCTAAATTAAAAATATGTGGAAGGATTTTAATTTATTTACTTATAGTTAACTTATTGTTTTAAAGGTAAAAAATACAATCGTTTACAAACTTTTCTATTTGTAAACAAAAAACAATCGCATGAATGAAAAGCTTTGTCTGAAAAAAAAAAGAAATATAATTCTTCCCAGCTTATTTTTATATATTAAATTAACAAAATATGATAGCGTCCGAATTAAAAAAAAATATATATATTTTTTTTTTGTTTCAATTAAAATTGTGTAAATTTTTGTTTTAATTTTATGTTTGAATGTTACGTTCATCAATAAAAAAAATTACGTATCGAAAATCGTTATTACGTAAAAAATCTTTTTTACACAATAAATAAATAAACATAATATAGTTTAGCATTTTATGGAATTACTTACCTTATTTTCTACAGCACAAACAATGCATATAAATAGGTACATCTGTATTAATCCTCAGCTAATCAAACAAATAAACAATCATTGTCAAAAACAGGTGTTCATTGTTCAGGTTTTCACTGCGTAATGTCAATCAGAGCCTGATTTTCAACCTATTGCGCATTTGATCCATCACGTGACCCAATGGATCAAGAAATTTTTCTGGGCTTTCTGATCCACGACCGGTCGAGATCGGTCCATTCCACTGAACGATGTGACTCTGGATCGCTCTCGATCGGTCGACACCACTGAACGCTTTGGCTCGGAATCTTTCGACCGGTCGTGGATCGGGCGCTCTACTGAACACGCCCCGATTTTTAACAAAAATCACCGATTTGTTTGTTTTTTCTTTTTATGTGGACAAAAGATAAATCATTAGACATTTTTCAAAGTGTTAATATTTCACGCGACCACTTTCTTAATAAAAAATGGGCCGCGGTAGCCTAGAGTCGGTAGAGCGCCAAGCTCATAAGTGGAACATTGTGGGTTTGCTACTCGAGCCGGCAGAAAACCGTCTCCGTCGTGTACACTACTGGTGGCTGGGGCACATGAAATTTGTCGTGACCGCAATGTCTTCCATGTTTCCATCAAAATTATACCTCTGGGGGTTACCTTACCGATGCGGGGGAGCCATCCTCTCCGTGTTGGATCAAAATTGTGATAGCATGTCTCTGGATTACCTCTAGGGGTGAGTCTCAGACCGTCACCAATTGCCCATTGCGCTGCACCAGTGAGATGCAAAACTCTATCAATCAACCAACCTAATCATGAAATTGTTTAATCGACCTCCTGAAAATTTCGTACTTCGGCAAAAAAGGGAAACAATTTTGTTGATTTGCAGTTAAATGATCACGTATTTCGGGAATCAGTTTCATACACTGTAAAATATAGGCAGGCGCTACCGACTTCGAAAGGGCGTAGCCTTTCTTCTTCGGGGATAAAAAAACGTGCTCTTACCTTGGAGGCAAAAACAAGACTCATGCATCTGAAGAAGAAGGGCCACATTCTTTCGAAATCGGTGGTGCTTCTCTTTACTTTATGAAGTGTGAAGAAGTTTTGATGTTCAAATATCAAGATTAAATGTTCAACATTGTTCAATATCGGACAAAATTGGACAATATTAGTAAAATGATCTTCGCCAATGCTCGTCAGTTTTGGGCGATATTGAACAGTATGAGCCAGTATCGCTGTACTACTGAGACATTTACGAAAAATAGACAGATGGATTATTTTTTAAATGAATCACATTTAAGACACAATTTATTATGTGGAACTACGTTAAATTCAGTGGTGAAGCTAGGCGTTGGTTCAGAAAATTCTTGAAAGTGCAAGAAATGCTCTTTCAAGAGCAGTGGCAAAATACTGTTTTTCGATGACGCGAGGTTAGATAAAATTGCGCAGGCATTGCTAGCTGAAAATACTATTTCATTTTTTCTGTATAAAATAATAATAATAATTTTTTTTTATATATATATGTCTTAAATATAAAAGGGAAGCGCCGCTTCTATCACTTCCATGGGCGCTTCGCCCCTGGTTAAATTGATGACGTTAATTTCATTTAGGTGATTATTTTCTTTATAGATAACTAGCCGCCTTCGGCGACCAGCTGGTTCGCGATCCTTGATAAGTCCGACTTTACGAAACTTCCGCTCGGTGGCGCCTTTTTCCCGTTTCAAGTCTTACAACAGCTTATTGACATATAGTGAAAATAACTTTATTGAAAAAATTAAATCGCAGTAAATTCCCGCTCGGTAGCGCCTGCGGCACCCTCTTCCCGTTTCAATATATGAAATAGCCTGTTCGCTAACCGTGTTACGATCTTTCAAAATTCTGACATTAGCAAAGTCCAGTTCGGTGGTGCCTGTGGCGTCTTATCCCCGTTTTAGAACTTACAACAGCTTCCTCGCTCATGCCGCAAATAGCTTTGAAAATTTTAACTGTAGCAAATTTTCGCTCTGTGGTGACTAAGGCGCTGCTTTACGTTTCATGATTTGAAATAGCCTGTTCGCTCACCATGTAAAGGACCTTTGAAAATTCTGATCGTGGCACATCCGCAACCCGGTGGGGCCTACGGTCTCCCAATCTTCTCCCTATAAGTAATTTATTCATAATCAGAATTGGAAATATTGAATAATTAAAATGTCAAAACGTCCTCTGGCGACAGAGTTTTGCAGTGTGACTTTTGAAATGATAGTTTACCTATGAAATTATGTTAATTAGAAGCTGAGATACAGAGATAATATAACATTTTTTTTTTTTTTTTTTTTTTTTTTAATGTGTCTTATTTTTTCGTGGTTTTTCTCTGAAACTTGCGTAACTGCTGGCTAAAAAAATCCTTAATAAGAAATGTGAGCAGAGTATTGGAATTCGAAAGCCTGCATCATAATTAGAATTGGAGATATTGTAATAAAGGTGGTCTGGCTTTTCTATGGTTTTCTCTGAAATTCCCGTACGGAATTTAACTGCTTATATCAGCTTAAAAGTCCGCAATACTTCAAATGATGTGTTATAAGTAATTTAATCATGATTATAATCCTAGATATTGAATTATTAAAATATCAAAGCGCCCTCTAGCGACAGAGATTTGCAAATCCCGTTTATATTATCCTTAGCTTGTACAAGTTCGATGCAAAATACCCGGGAATTTAAAACCAAGGGAAAAAACTGGGAACTTTGGGAATTTTGCGGGGAAAAAACAAATTAGAAATCTCTAAAGCATATAATAAGTGTTTTACTTAATATAAATGGCAATTTTAAGGACTTTGATATACTGATAAGCTTATAACATTATTTTAATTTATCATTTTATTTTCAATTTATCAGAACTGCTGCCAAATCAAAATTTGAAAAGAAACTTAAGCTTTCTTTATTAAATTAGCACTTAAGATAAATGTATCGGTACAATGTTGGATACAATTTCCATATTAGACAAGCTGAAAAACTAAGGAAAGCAATGTACATAATCCTGTAATAGTTTGAGAAGAGAAATAATTAAGATTTGAAAAGTTCCTTAAAAATTTCTGTTTTATAAAACTAAAGAATTATTTAAGATAATGAAGTGGTTTTTAGAAAGATGAGATGGCAATTTATGCAATTACTACAGTGGTACAGTTTCTTTTACAAGTTATTTTCAAAAATATTTCTTATTAGAGTTTGTAAAAAATTGATATTAAATTTCCTACAACGAAAATTTTTTGATAAAAAATTATATACATATTTGTTTTCCTGATTTTTATACATATATATACAGTCGGTAACAAAAGTCTCCGAACACTAGCAAAAATTCCTATATAAAAAAAGTACACTTAATACAGTTTTGTTAAATAAATCCTTGTCGAATCCTGTTCTTAGTTAGTCTAAAAATAGGATTCGACAAGGATTTATTTAACAAAACTGTATTAAGTGTACTTTTTTTACATAGGAATTTTTGCTAGTGTTCGGAGACTTTTGTTACCCATTGTATATATGAAAGTTTCTGCATTTCTAGTACAACAAGTGGGGAAATTTTTCGAATCACTTATATATTTCCCTAAAACATATTAAATTTAAGAATTCTTCTTCTTCTTCTTCTTTTTTTTTTCTTTGTTGTAATTAAAAAAAAGAACAATTTAAAAAATATCCGGTAACAAACTAATTTCTTAAATACTGCACTTAAGTGTAATGAAACTTGAATTTAGTTGGTTTTTTTTCCTAAAATCTTAAGTCCAATTTTCTAATTGTACATTCATAAACCAATTATGAATAAAAAAATTTAAATGTTATTAATTCTCATTAAGAATGGAAAGGATATCTCAAGAACATAACAAAATAATACTAATGAATAATGACAGAAACTTACTGTTAGTGTTAGCACCGCATTAATTATAATTAATTATTTTCTTCGTTTTCGGAATAAACATCGAAGATGCTCGAATTAGCTGGAAAGGGAAACGAAAAGGAAATCAATGCAGGAATTAAAGTTGAAGTTAATTTAAAAATCGGAGGCTAAATAATTAACAAAAGTTATAAAAATATTCATAATTTCAAAATTTCCAGTTTTGGGGAAATTTCAAAATTCCCAATTTTGCCTTAAATTCCCAGGGAAAAAACTCGTTTTTTTCCGAAAAAAAAAAAAAAAAAAAAAAAAAAAAAAAAAACGGGTGTTTTGAAAGCCTTGCATCTCTACTTCCTATCAGTACTAAATGGTTCATCCCGAGAGTGCCCTCGTCCATCTCCATGACGGTAGTGAAGACACAGCATTCCCATCTCCTTACTCATTACTCTCCTTTAAATCAACTACAGGGCATTTGGAGAATTGACATTTGGAGTTAAGTAGGTAAAGTATGTACAGTCGGTAGCAAAGGCATCCGAGCACTAGCAATAATCCCTGTCTAAAAAATGTACATTTAATACTGCTTTGTTAAATAAATCCTTGTCGAGTCATGTTCTTAGACAGTTTAAGAACATGATTCGATAAGGATTTATTTAACAAAACAGTTTTAAGTGTATTTTCTTGACATCAGAATTATTGGCTAGTGCTCGGATACTTTTGCTGCCATCTGTAGTATTCCACCGACCTAGAAAAGGACGGTAGCAGCCTACCGCACTAACATCCTTTCCTTTTGATGTTGACGTGTTCTAGCGTCAGTGACATCATCTGTTCCCTTCCTGCGGAGTTTAACTAGAGCAGCATCAGCAGATGCGATGCTGTCTCTCAGCTTTATCGTGAGTTTTTCGGACTCCTATCCTATGTAGGGAGGGTCCAGAAATAGATCTCTGGGTACATGGTAGAATAGACTGGTTTCTCCAACATTTGACTGTTTGAGGATTTTCCACCACCATTTTCTGTAGCCGACATCATTTATCAGACTTGTAATTTAAAGATAAATAAAAAAAAAGGCACAAAATTAAGTGCAGTCTTCACGAGGGAGACTGCTACAGTACCGCGAACAGCAATCTGAAAATCGTACAGAATCTGCGCATTTCCTTCTTAAGAAACATATAAATGTACGCAATGAGATTTATTTTTAACGAATCATTATGAAAAATATATAAATTAATAAATAAATAAATAATAATAATAATAAAACCAATATATATAATATTGATAGTCAACTAGGAAAATTTTTTGTATATACAGAAACTTTGTTTTCCTTGGACATTTAATGCTACATGTAATATCTGTAATGAAAATCATTTGTAATCATCATGGAAAATAATTTTAATAAATAATATGTACTGCATGAATTTGAATAGGAAAATATAGAAAAAAATTTCATGGTACCAAAAGCTTATTTTTTGTTGTAATTACGTGTTTTAGGGTCCCCCGAGTGAAAACTGAAAACCAAGTTTTCAGTTTATGGCCTATGTGTCTATTAGTTATTAGGATATTTTAAAAAGCAAATAATTGCAGGAAGTTAACATTTGATATTTTGAAGATCATATGAGGTTGCCATTTGAAAAGTTTGACCAAGATTTGTAAGTTTCGAGGGTGTGGATGATTGTTGTCCGAATAATTCGGAATAAAATTTTAAATTTGAAAACAGCCTTATTTATTTATTTAATGTGTGTAGGTGTACTATATTCAAACGGATGGGTTGAGAGGGTCTTTACCAGTGTTGCCAGATGGTCGACAGTCAATTTCCCCTAACAGGCTTTCAAATTTCCCCAAATCAAGTTTTTTTTTTTTTTTTTTAAATCCCCAACTCAATTTCTACTAAAAATTAATTAAAATAAAATAAAACAAAATAAATAAATAAAATGTTTAACAGATTTAAGACCAAATTTTTCCCCAAATAACGCTCATTTTTGAAAAAAAAAAAAATCCCCACATACAAAAGTAACTTTTATATACACACTAACTGTCGTAAAATTTTAAATTTGCGTAAAGTACTTTAGTGCTGAGGGTATACGCAAGATGTGCTTTCATCCTCAGGATATCCTAAGAATGTCCTGGGGGATAAGGGGTACCTTGAAAAGCCCCTACATACTAAAGAAAACTGTTAAAAGTCCGTGGCGTAGGGACAAATCCCTACATTTGGCAATACTGTAAATTTAACAGGTAGACTTGAAATGAAAAATTCCCCAGATTTCTCTCCAAAAATTTCAAAAATCCCCTCAAAATTCCCCACAAACATTCGGCCCCCAAAATTGTCCCCATGAGCCCGAAAAATCCCCAAAATGGGGAGAAAATCCCCAATCTGGCAGTCTTTAGTCCACTCACGCAGAAATATATATGTCAAATTAAAATATATATATATACATATATTTCAATTGTTTTTAATGTACAGGTATATTGATGTACAATACATTTTATCTAACACCTGTAATCGTCTTTAAAGAAATCAAATCAGCATAAGAAAAAGTCGTGTAAGAGCCACATTAAGTTATCTTACAAATATACATTCTTATACAAAAATATACATATTTATTAACAATGATTTGAAGAATATTGATAATATACACAATTTATATTACATAAATGTTTACTTACAGTAACTTACACTATTTACATACAGCACATTAAAAATGTATGCAAAACTTACAATAAATATAAGTACGTTTATGCAAATAAAAGTATTTTGGAAGCTGTGTAATAACGTAATTATGATTCTCTTTTCGCACTTTTTGCTAACAATGCTTTTCTAGCAAATGAAAATTGTAGCATATTTCTACAACTAACAATTACATTTTTTATGCAAAAAGTTTTGTTAAAATTCTGAAAAACTCCAGTTTATGAATTGTCTTTTCTTTTTTTTTATAAAAGAATTGCTTTATACAGACTATAGTCTAGGTAATATCAGCGCTCAATTTCCGCCCGGTAAATTTCCGTAACATCCGCAGGATATGAGATCGAAGAGAAAGTTCGGATTTGGTGGTTCAGAATGTTGTGATATTTTCCTTGATAATATAGAAAAAACTCTTAGGATGATGAGATAGTTTAGTTGTGCCAGTGAAAACAAAGTTTGTGAAATTTCCTTGTAACAAGTAAGTGATTTTTCTTTAGTAGAAAAGGTTTCCCCCTTTTTTTCTTTTCTTTTTAAGATTTACCGAGATTTGATATTTTGTAATGTTCAAAGATGTTGCCTTAGTTTAAAATGCGGTTTTGTAAAACGAAATATAAACATAAATTTGACGGAAAATTCACATATTGAAATGACGCGAATAAAATTTTATTATTTATTTATTATTATACATTTATTTTTTTTTAATGGTAATTTGATTTTTTGTTACTTTCTTATTCAAAGACCGTTTTGATAATTAAAATTAAAAAAATTCTGCAATTTTTCTTTTTAAATTTATTTATAGTAATTTTTACGATATTTTTATTGGCGTTATACATATATATAAATGCTTTAAATTGTAAGACACATTTAAAAAAATTCAAGACAGATTATTTCAGGGCTCGCATTCTCCGCCCTTTTTTAGGGCACTTTTAGAAATAAAATATTTCCAGCTTTATTGTTGCTATTTTTATAGAGAAATTTTAGTGGTATTTTCATTGAAATGTATTGTGATTAAACAGGATAGAGATTTCTCTATAAAAATAGTGGTTATAAAAAAAGGAGAAAATTTCCCATCCCCGAGAGTAACCCCCAAAGAAAAAATAAATAAAAGAAAGAAAAGGCGGAAAGTGCGACCCATGTTATTATTATTATTATCATTATTATCATAATTACTATTATTATTCAATTGAAAAAAATGCAGTTTTTATTTTTGGTCTATTTATAAAAATTTTTAAAAATTTTGTCTATAAAAATAATGCTTTAAATTGTAAGACACATAAAAAAAAAAAAAAAAAAAAAATTAAGACAGATTATTTCAGGGCTCGTATTCTCCGCCCTTTTTAAGGGCACTTTTAGAAATAAAATATTTCCAACTTTATTGCTACCACTATTTTTATAGAGAAATTTTTGTGGTATTTTCATAGAAATGTTTTGTGAGTAAACAGGACAGAGGTTTTTCTATAAAAATAATGATTATAAAAAAGGCGAATATTTTAAATCCCCGAGAGTCTTTTATGTCATATAAGAGTCATACTCCCCCCCTCCCCCCCCCCCCCCAAAAAAAAAAAAAATAAATAAATAAATAAATAAATAAATAAATAAATAAATAATAAAAATAAATAAATAAATAAATAAAATAATAATAATAATAATAATAATAAAGAAATAAATAAATGAAATAAAAGGAGGAATGTGCGACCCCTGTTATGATTATGATTATTATTCAATTAAAAAAATTGTCGTTTTTATTTTTTTGTCTTTTTTGAACTCTAATTGATAAATAAATTTGTTTTTAATAATCCTAATATATATATATATTTGTTGATTTAAAATTCATAGCTGAAAACTGTTAAGATTTTTGGGTACATGTATTTTGTTATAGAATTTTTATTATAAGGTTTTTTAGTTCCCTATGATTAAATTTGATGAAAATATTTGCATACAAATACCAGTATTAAAAAAGTCATAACAACTGCGGCAGCCATGAAAGTTTTGTTTGTATTTCTGATTTTTTTCTTTTTCTTTCTTTCTTTCTTTTTCTTTCTTTCTTTCTTTTTCTTTCTTTTTTCTTGTTCTTTTTTTTGGTATTTAATTGACATTTTCAAATACTAAGGCATATAATTATTTCTTCCGCATAAGAAGTAAAAATTGTAAGTTAGACGGAAAATCCACCCGTTTCACCAACAAAAGAAAAAAAAATCACAAATGTCATTTTTACGGTTTTTAAAATATTAAAATCTTCTGCAAAATACATTCTTTCTAAGGCCCCCCCCCCTCCCTCCTCCTTCCTCTGCGCTAAAAAAAAAAAAAAAAAAAAAAAAAAAAAAAAAAAACCTTTTTTTACAAGGGTGAAAGATTGTTGCTGTTTCAGTGCTACATATACTTTATTTTTTCTTGTTTTTAGGTAAATCGAATTAGCATAGGACAATTCCAATTATAGCAAAAATTTAGCGAACAGTGTCTACATGTTTTTAAAGAAAATTTTAAGTGTAACCTCTATTTAAAATGCAGTGTTTATTACTACAAATTTTAATAATATAAGGAGATATTTGACATAGTAGTCTTAGCGTATGTTTTCTTTTGTAATGGATTTTTCTGCAAGGAAAAAAAAAAAAAAAAAAGCTTTTGCTAAAAATTCCAAGACTATTACTTTACATTATTATTATCTTAGTTTATTTATTTATAATTTTGCAAAGTATATTCATTATTTTGTTGGTGCAGAATTTTTTTAACCCCTGCTCAGAAAGTAGTGTATTATCGAAATCTTTATCTTTTTTTGTCATTGTAGCTTCCAAACAAATAGACTGATTCAATGCGAAATTTATTTATTTTTTATTAGAGTGCTTATTTAATTGAGACTTTTCTTAGCTATGTTAAAAGATAATCTGTTTCATAATTTTTAAAAATAAATTTAAGTCTGATTTTGCTGGTACAATTTGCTTTGAATGTTAATTTTATAATGATGTACGAGGCAAGTTTTCAATTGAACTGAAACAGTTGTAGTTGGCTAAATTCCAACTCTTCTTTGGAGATTTTAAATAACTCAGGTGATTTTTTTAAAAATGTAGTATAAAGTATGTTTTTTTTTTTAAATCTCGAATTTTAAACAAATTTTGGCAAAAGTTAAAAATTGGCTATAAATAGTGATTATGAGTTCACAGTCCAAAAACCTCTAAATTCTATTGAAAATTTGAGACGCGATTCTTTTTTCAGGCTACTTTGCATTCATATTTCAAAATCTGTCAATCTTCCGACTTTATATTCATGTTAAATGATAAGTCACGTGTTCCTTGAATTAAAAAATAAAATCTTTTTTTTTTTTTTTTTTTTTTTTTTTTTTATGATTTTTAAATGTAGCAGTTACATAATGTACTATTTCTTCAAATGCAACTATAGCTTTTGAAATTATTATTACTAGCTTTATTTTGGTGTTGTTTTTTACTTATTTGGGAATAAAGTTATCGATAAAAGTTGTAATAAATTTAGATAACTCATCGCCACAAGTATCGCTAAATTTAGGGACTTTTTAATCAATAGCGACCAATAATTTTTGGGAGTGATATTTGACATCTCTCTATATATAAATGGCTAAGAGATGTTTCAGGTTGTTTGTCTGTGTGTTGACGCAAGTTGCCAAAAGCCTTTCATACTTAAGTCAATTTTAAAAACTCTAATCGTCCGATCGACAAGTCAATTAAACCGACGGATTCAGAAAAAATGCCCCTTTTATTTGGTACCTTATTTGTAACGAAATTTTGAATAGATTTTTTAAAGATTAATTAAAAATGTGAAAATAATAACCTGGTAAAAGCTTTAAAAATGGACATTTAAATTTTTAATTATTGCCAAAAAAAAAAAAAAAAAACTTTTTTTTTTTCAACATAAAACGAAATATGCTTTCACGCGAAAAAATAAATAAATAAATAAATAAATAAAATAAAATAAAACAAGAAAGAAAAATCATGCAGTACGCATTGATTAGTAACACTTTCCAACTGTACGTAATTGTTGTATCGAATAATTTTTAATATTCTTTGCCTACGTTATCACACATCGGACAGAAGGACTGAAAAACAAACAGGTAAACTAATTGATTTTAAAATTACTCTTAGGCATTTTGAAAAGTGTTAAAAAGGCTTAACGCAAAAGAAAATGCAGCCATTAGATTATAATTACAGCTTTTGATCGCTCTGAATATTTTAGTGTAGCCCTGTAAATCAGAAAGTTAATCATATCGTATTCTATACAAAACATTATTTTAGAATATTAACAATACACTTCAATATTTTTATGATTTTTACAGTCGAAAGATTTTTAAATATAATTTTCAAAAAATTCTGTCCTAAAACGTAATGCATTGGCTTTTTTTTCTTTTTTTTCTGTCCCTGTAAACAAACTAGTTGTACAGGACCTATTAATGTCATTTTAAATGGGGAACATTCTATATAGGGAAAATATTTATAAAAATAACACTCATAACGCAATGCTTTCGAATGCTTTTGGGTGTCCCTGTACACAAACCAGAAGAGATATTCACTCCATTTTCAATAGGGAACATCCGATAGTGAACTTGAATAACATATATCAGATTCAAGAAATTCCATAAATATTTACCGGAGTTAGAGCTCGGACAGACAGACAGGTAGACAGATGGACAGACAGATACACAAAACTGAAATCATATTCACACTTAAAAATTATTAGAAAGTGTTAAAAACGCTTAACGTAAACGAAAGTACAATTCTAGCAATTTTTTATTAATAGCTCTTAATGTAACTGGATATTTTTGTGCCACACTGTAAATCTAATGCTAATCATGCTATATTCTGTGCAAAGCATTCTTTTGTGCATATAAATAACATATTTCAATTTCCAAAAACTTCGTGGAAAATAAAGTTATTAAAATTTGATTTATAGAAATATCTCTCATAGAACGCAATGCTTTGGAATACTTTTGAGTGTCCCTGTACATAAACCGATGGTGGTATTTCCTTCATTTTATACAAGAAACACCCAATAGTGAACTTGAATAACATATTTCAATTTCATTCAGATATGTCTACAGTAAAGGTATGAAAATATGGTTTATAGAAATACCTCTCATAGAACACAATGCTTTGAAATACTTTCGGGTGTCCCTGTACACAAATCAGTAGAGGTATAAACTCCATTTTCAATAGGGAACGTCCGATAGTGAACTTGAATAACATATTCAATTTCATTAAGATATGTCTACAGTAAAGGTATGAAAATATGGTTTATAGATATAACTCTCATAGAACACAATGCTTTGAAATACTTTCGGGTGTCCCTCTACACAAACCAGTAGAGACATAAACTCGATTTTAATTAGGAAACGTCCAATAGTGAACTTGAATAACATATATCAGTTTCAAGAAATTACATAAATATTTACGGGAGTTAGAGCGCGGACAGACAGACGGACGGACAGACAGACAGACGGACAGACAGACAGACAGACAAACCGAAGTCATAAACACTTTTCAACCTTGTTGGAAAGTGTTAATAAAAATAAATATTAAATTTGTTCCTGCACATAAAAAAATGAAAATGGAGTAAAAAAAAAGAAAAGAAAAGAAAATAATAATAAAAATAATATACCTCAATTTTAGATTTTTTTCGCCCTTTTGTTTAAATAGTATGTTTTTGACACGGATGAATCGCGCTTGGCATAAAAGCTAATTCAGCATTACATTAAGGAGCTTTACTTATTGATAATACTGGGTAATTTTTAAAATTTTGATGCTGAAATAGATCGGACATTTTTCGCCAAGGACTCCACTTTCGTAAAAGCCACTTTAAGCCAAGTAGTGCATAAAAAATATAAATAAATTATAAAATATTAAAAAACAGAAAAGAAAAAAAAGAGGAAGAGAAAGGAAAACGAAAAAAAAAAAAAAAAAAAAAAAAAAACGTAAATTATGTATTTTTGTCTAAAGTGACGATAAAAATTCAAAAGTCGCCAAGAGGAGCTACATTAAGGCTGTACCATTATCAGCTGTACATATTTCATTATGTATTTTTCTGTGTACAAATTACTAACTAACTAACTCAACTACTATTATAAACACAAAAATTAATTGTCTCATGCGATAGACGAAGCCGATCATAGCACATTGTTATATTATATTTGGTGTGAAATTGTTGTCATTTTATGGTTGATCGAATAAATCAAATATAGAAAATAACGTGAAAGAAAATATTATGTACACCACGTATAGTGTTGTTCATATGTAATTGGGATTCAAATATAAAATGGCTACTTCAATTTTTTCGATAGTGTCCGTTTCGAAACTGTCATTTGATAAGCACCCAAATGGAAGCCCACAGGTAAGCTATTGTCACAGGCACGGATTAAGAGTCCGTGGTCACTGGCAATAGGGACAGACACCCGAGAGTCTGCGAATGAGTAGGTCACTGCCGAAGGCAGCGGGAAACCAAAGCGGGCTTTAAAGCAATTTCATGATTTCTTAAAAATTTATTTTTGTTTGTAAAGCGATATAGAAAAGAGTTTCCTTTAAATATAGTGACCAGCGAAGCGAGAAAAGCCTTCGTTGATTTCATTAATTAAAAAATTGTTTCGTTAACAAACTTTGATCTATTGGCACGCAGGCAGCATCAGGCCGAGTTTTGTACATTTCGAGTTTGATTTTGAAACTTTTCCCGCATTCGGAATTCGGTTCGTTCCCGAACCGGGGCTTTGCTAGTATATAATAGACGATTAATCTTCGAAGTGACTAAGCAACCGTTGAATTGAAATTTAGTGGTGGATATTGAATAAAAATATCCCTAAATTTGGCAATACTGCTTATCGCACTTTTTTAATTGCCCATAGGCAAAAAATGTTTAACAATATTCTAAGTCAGATGCACTATTTACGTTTTTCTTATTACGCAGAAAGGTGAATGGATATTGATAATAATCCTAAACAGATATAATTATTTCTCCTATATTAGAAACAAGATGAAGTAAAATTTTTGGGTCTTTGGATACATAATTTAAATTTTCTGAAATACGTGCAAAATCTGAAAAAAGGAAAATACGAGAGTTATAATTTTTACATCTAGAGTTATAAAATCTTTATATTTGCAAAAAAACAATTAATAAATTATTTCAATACTGATGATGAAACTTGGGCGAGTTTTGAAACGTCTGTTTATATTTTTAATTGTTTTTAAATGTTTTTATACGTATATTTTAATTAAATACTTTTTGTCTCATAATTAAAAAGTTTTTATTTTTAATGTATATGAGTAATACGGTGTGATGTTTGTATATATTAACGGTTGTGAATTTTGTGAATTTGGAACCGAAATTAAATAAATATTTATAGTAGGTATAATAACTAATTCTCAAAACAAAATTCCTCACAGTATAACATAGGATTTGGCTGCTGGTGACTATTGGTAGAGCAGGGTACATGATATTTTGGTCCCGCCATTTTGGTCCGCCATTTTAGTCCCGTCGTTTTGATCCCGCCATTTTGGTTCCGCTGTTTTTCTTCCCACATTTTTATCCCGATATCAAGGACAACCAAAGTATTACAGGGATTAAAAAAAAAAAAAAAAAAAAAAAAGAAGATTTTCTTGTCATTTGACTTGAAGATGGGCGTAGGGAAAGTTAAAATTATTATTATTATTATTATTATTTTGTAACAGAAAATTCCAGTAACAAGTATAACTGAAATTTTTTTTAAAATTTAGAAAATAAGATATTTTTCTTTGTACGATGGAGGAAGCAGATACGATGGAGGCAGGAAATACATGTGGGAAATTCGGGCAAAAGAGAACTTAGACAAATATTTACTACTGGAGGGATAAATATCTACAACTTTTGTTGAAAATGATGTAACTAAAAAAAGCATGGAACTAAAAATTTATAATCTCGGTTCGAATTTGGAATGACAAATAGTATTAGTTATAAGCAAAAATATAAGCATTGTTAATTTATCTAAGCCTCCTAAATTTCAATTTAAATGAAATAAAAGGGTTTTAATGTAAAGCATTGTAATGCGGCTCTTAATTATCACATTCAAATTTACAGTGTTCAACACAAAATTTGCCTGAAATCGATGCTTTATCCAAGCATTCCTTTAAATTTTAAAGTTTGATTATAAAAGATGATGCTAGAAATGTAAATAATGTTTTTGGATTTAATATTTACAA